>RJWK010012704.1:0-40054 GCA_004363435.1 Platanista minor | reverse complement strand
CTTTCATCAGTGTCTTATAATTCTCTGCATACAGGTCTTCTGTCTCCTTAGGTAGGTTTATTCCTAGATATTTTATTCTTTTTGTTGCAATGGTAAATGGGAGTGTTTTCTTGATTTCACTTTCAGATTTTTCATCATTAGTGTATAGGAATGCCAGAGATTTCTGTGCGTTAATTTTGTATCCTGCTACTTTACCAAAATTCATTGATTAGCTCTAGTAGTTTTCTGGTAGCATCTTTAGGATTCTCTATGTATAGTGTCATGTCATCTGCAAACAGTGACAGCTTTACTTTTTTTTTTCCGATTTGGATTCCTTTTATTTCCTTTTCTTCTCTGATTGCTGTGGCTAAAACTTCCAAGACTATGTTGAATAAGAGTGGTGAGAGTGGGTAACCTTGTCTTGTTCCTGATCTTAGTGGAAATGCTTTCAGTTTTTCACTGTTGAGTACGAAGTTGGCTGTGGGTTTGTCATATATGGCCTTTATTATGTTGAGGAAAGTTCCCTCTATGCCTACTTTCTGCAGAGTTTTTATCATAAATGGGTGTTGAATTTTGTCGAAAGCTTTCTCTGCATCTACTGAGATGATCATATGGTTTTTCTCCTTCAGTGTGTTAATATGGTGTATCACGTTTATTGATTTGCGTATATTGAAGACTCCTTGCATTCCTCGAATAAACCCCACTTGATCATGGTGTATGATCCTTTTAATGTGCTGTTGGATTCTGTTCGCTAGTATTTTGTTCAGGATTTTTGCATCTATGTTCATCAGTGATATTGGCCTATAGTTTTCTTTCTTTGTGACATCCTTGTCTGGTTTTGGTATCAGGGTGATGGTGGCCTCGTAGAATGACTTTGGGAGTGTTCCTCCCTCTGCTATATTTTGTTAGAGTTTGAGAAGGATAGGTGTTAACTCTTCTCTAAATGTTTGATAGAATTCGCCTGTGAAGCCATCTGGTCCTGGGCTTTTGTTTGTTGGAAGATTTTTAATCACAGTGTCATTTTCAGTGCTTGGATTGGTCTGTTTATATTTTCTATTTCTTCCTGATTCAGTCTTGGCAGGTTGTGCATTTCTAAGAATGTGTCCATTTCTTCCAGGTTGTCCATTTTATTGGCATAGTGTTGCTCGTAGTAATCTCTCATGATTTTGTATTTCTGCAGTGTCAGTTGTTACCTCTCCTTTTTCATTTCTAATTCTGTTGATCTGAGTCTTCTCCCTTTTTTTCTTGATGAATCTGGCTAATGGTTTATCAATTTTGTTTATCTTCTCAAAGAACCAGTTTTTAGTTTTATTGATCTTTGCTATCGTTTCCTTCATTTCTTTTTCATTTATTTCTGATCTGATCTTTATGATTTCTTTCCTTCTGCTAACTTTGGGGTTTTTTTGTTCTTCTTTCTCTAATTGCTTTAGATGCAAGGTTAGGTTGTTTATTCGATATGTTTCCTGTGTCTTAAGGTAGGATTGTATTGCTATAAACTTCCCTCTTAGAACTGCTTTTGCTGCATCCCATAGGTTTTGCGTCATCGTGTCTGCATTGTCATTTGTTTCTAGGTATTTTTTGATTTCTTCTTTGATTTCTTCAGTGATCACTTCGTTATTAAGTAGTGTATTGTTTAGCCTCCATGTGTTTGTATTTTTTGCAGATCTTTTCCTGTAATTGATATCTAGTCTCATAGCATTGTGGTCAGAAAAGTTACTTGATACGATTTCAATTTTCTTAAATTTACCAAGGCTTGACTTGTGACCCAAGATATGATCTATCCTGGAGAATGTTCCATGAGCACTTGAGAAAAATGTGTATTCTGTTGTTTTTGGATGCAATGTCCTATAAATATCAATTAAGTCCATCTTGTTTAATGTATCACTTAAAGCTTGTGTTTCCTTATGTTTTTTCATTGTGGATGATCTGTCCATTGGTGAAAGTGGGCTGTTAAAGTCCCCTACTATGAATGTGTTTCTGTCGATGTCCCCTTTTATGGCTGTTAGTAGTTGCCTTATGTATTGAGGTGCTCCTGTGTTGGGTGCATAAATGTTTACAATTGTTATATCTTCTTCTTGGATCGACCCCTTGATCATTATGTAGTGCCCTTCTTTGTCGCTTTTAATAGATTTTATTTTAAAGTCTATTTTGTCTGATATGAGAATTGCTACTCCAGCTTTCTTTTGGTTTCCGTTTGCATGGAATACCTTTTTCCATCCCCTTACTTTCAGTCTGTATGTGTCTCTAGGTCTGAAGTGGGTCTCTTGTAGACAGCATATATATGGGTCTTGTTTTTGTATCCATTCAGCCATTCTGTGTCTTTTGGTGGGAGCATTTAATCCATTCACATTTAAAGTGATTATCAATATGTATGTTCCTATTCCCATTTTCTTAATTGTTTTGGGTTTGTTATTGTAGGTCTTTTCCTTCTCTTGTGTTTCTCGCCTAGAGAAGTTCCTTTAGCATTTGTTGTAAAAAGCTGGTTTGGTGGTGCTGAACTCTCTCAGCTTTTGCTTGCCTGTAAAGGTTTTAATTTCTCCATCAAATCTGAATGAGATCCTTGCTGGGTAGAGTCATCTTGGTTAGAGGTGTTTCTCCTTCATCACTTTAAATATGTCCTGCCAGTCCCTTGTGGCTTGAAGAGTTTCTGCTGAAAGATCAGATGTTAACCTTATGGGGATTCCCTTGTGTGTTAGTTGTTGTTTTCCCTTGCTGCTTTTAATATGTTTTCTTTGTATTTAATTTTTGATAGTTTGATTAGTATGTCTCTTGGCATGTTTCTCCTTGGATTTATCCTGTATGGGACTCTCTGTGCTTCCTGGACTTGATTAACTATTTCCTTTCCCATATTAGGGAAGTTTCCAACTATAATCTCTTCAAATATTTTCTTAGTCCCTTTCTTTTTCTCTTCTTCTTCTGGAACCCTATAATTCGAATGTTGGTGTGTTTAATGTTGTCCCAGAGGATCTGAGACTGTCCTCAGTTCTTTTCATTCTTTTTTCCTTATTCTGCTCTGCAGTAGTTATTTCCACTATTTTATCTTCCAGGTCACTTATCCGTTCTCCTGCCTCAGTTATTCTGCTATTGATCCCATCTAGAGTATTTTTAATTTCATTTATTGTGCTGTTCATTGTTGCTTGTTTCATCTTTAGTTCTTCTAGGTCCTTGTTAATTCTATTTCCAAGGTTTTGGATCATGTTTACTATCATTATTCTGAGTACTTTTTCAGATAGACTGCCTATTTCCTCTTCATTTGTTAGGTCTGGTGGGTTTTTATCTTGCTCCTTCATATGCTGTGTGTTTTTCTGTCTTCTCATTTTGTTTATCTTACTGTGTTTGGGGTCTCCTTTTTGCAGCCTTCAGGTTCGTAGTTCTCGTTGTTTTTGGTGTCTGTCTCCAGTGGCTAAAGTTCGTTCAGTGGGTTGTGTAGGCTTCCTGGTGGAGGGAACTAGTGCCTGTGTTCTGATGGATGAGGCTGGATCTTGTCTTTCTGGTGGGCAGGTCCACGTCAGGTGGTGTGTTTTGGGGTGTCTGTGGACTTATTATGATTTTAGGCAGCCTCCTGTTAATGGGTGTTGTTATGTTCCTGTCTTGCTGGTTATTTGGCATAGGGTGTCCAGCACTGTAGCTTGCTGGTCTTTGAGTGAAGCTGGGTGCTGGTGTTGAGATGGAGATCTCTGGCAGATTTTCACCGTTTGATATTATGTGGGGTTGGGAGGTCTCTTGTAGACCCGTGTCCTGAAGTTGGCTCTCCCACCTCAGAGGCACAGCACTGACTCCTGGGTGCAGCACCAATAGCCTTTCATCCACACGGCTCAGAATAAAACGGAGAAAAACTAGAAAGGAAGAAAGAAAGAAAGAGAGAGAAAGAGAGAGAGAGAGAGGGAGGGAGGGAGGGAGGAAGGAAGGAAGAAAGGAAGGATAAAATAGAATAATGTTAGATAAAATAAAATAAGGTTATTAAATTAAAAAATTATTAAGATAGAAAAAATCTTTTTAAAAGTTAAAAAAAAAAAGACAAAAAAACCAGACAGATAGAACCCTAGGACAAATGGTGAAAGCAGAGCTATACAGACAAACTCTCACACAGAAGCATACACATACACACTCATAAAAAGAGGAAAAGGGGGAAAAAAAAATCTTGCTCTCAAAGTCCACCTCCTCAATTTGGGATGATTCGCCGTCTATTCATGTATTCCACAGATGCAGGGTACATCAAGTTGATTGTGGGGATTAATCCGCTGCTCCTGAGGCTGCTGGGAGAGGTTTCCCTCTCTCTTCTTTGTTCGCACAGCTCCCGGGGCTCAGCTTTGGATTTGGCCCCACCTCTGCGTGTAGGTCCCCGGAGGGCGTCTGTTCTTCGCTCAGACAGGATGGGGTTAAAGGAGCCGCTGACTCGGGGGCTCTGGCTCCCTCAGGTCGGGGGGAGGGAGGGGCACGGAGTGCGGGGCGAGCCTGCGGCGGCAGAGGCCGGCGGGACGTTGCATCAGCCTGAGGCGCGCTGTGCGTTCTCCCGGAGAAGCCGTCCCTGGATCACGGGACCCTGGCGTTGGCGGGCTGCACAGGCTCCGGAGGGGAGGTGTGCAGAGTGACCTGTGCTCGCACACAGGCTTCCTGGTGGCGGCAGCAACAGGCCTAGTGCCTCAGGCCCGTCTCTGGAGTCCACGCTGGTAGCCGCGGCTCACGCCCGTTTCTGGAGCTCCTTTAAGCAGCGCTCCCAATCCCCTCTCCTCGTGCACCAGGAAACAAAGAGGGAAGAAAAAGTCTCTTGCCTCTTCGGCAGGTCCAGACATTTTCCCGGACTCCCTCCCGGCTAGCCGTGGTGCACTAACCCCCTGCAGGCTGTGTTCACGCCACCAACCCCAGTCCTCTCCCTGCGCTCCGACAGAAGCCGGAGCCTCAGCTCCCAGCCCCGCCCGCCCCGGCGGGGGAGCAGACAAGCCTCTCGGGCTGGTGAGTGCCGGTCGGCGCCGATACTCCTTGCAGGAATCTCTCCGCTTTGCCCTCCGCGCCCCTGTTGCTGTGCTCTCCTCCGCGACTCCGAAGCTTCCCCCCTCCGCCACCCGCAGTCTCCGCCCGCGAAGGGCCTTCCTAGTGTGTGGAAACCTTTCCTGCTTCACAGCTCCCTCCCACTGGTGCCGGTCCCGTCCCTATCCCTCTGTCTCTGTTTTTTCTTTTTTCGTTTGCCCTTCCCAGGTATGTGGGGAGTTTCTTGCCTTTTGGGAGGTCTGAGGTCTTCTGCCAGCGTTCAGTAGGTTTTCTGCAGGAGTTGTTCCACGTGTAGATGTATTTCTGGTGTACTGTGGGGAGGAAGGTAATCTCCGCGTTTTACTCTTCCGCCATCTTGTCTCTAATCCCCTGAATCCTGCTTTAATCCAACAATTATTTAGGAAAATTCTCGTGGTTGTTTAATTCCCAAACAGCTGGAATAAGGGAGTTTTTTAAAATATTTTCTTGTACTGTGATCAAACAATGAATCCTGCATACTTTTTGCTCCATTGCATTTATTTACAGAGATTTCTAATCTAATATACTTTGAAAATTTTAAAAATATTTATTGCTTATATGAATAAAATATATTATCTCTGATTTAGGAAACAGGGTGATAGTTAAATGTGTTAAATCTGGTTTGAAACCATTTAAATCTTTTACAATCTTATTTGTTTTTTGCTGTTAATCTTTGAAATATAGAGGGATATTTCTGTCAGCTTTAAGGCATTGATAACTTTTTCAATTTGAAATTAGCCTCTTTATTCCATTTAAAGCTCTTTTGCACTAAAATCTACTTTAATAATAGTGTTTCTCCCTTTACTTCCATTTTTTTTTCATTTGCTTTAAATATTTTTGCCTGTCCTGTTACTTTTAATTGCTCTGAGTTATTTGAGGTAGAGGGAAAGGTTGCTTTTGTAGACAGTATAGAACTGGGTTTGATTTTTGGTTCTATTTAATTTATCTACTCAATGTGAGTCATTTTTTTAAATAGGGGAATTTAACTTAATTATATTTATTATCATAATTAACCTGGCTAGTCTTAATTAAGCCACCAACTTATATTTTGTAACTTTTATGATTCATTGTTCTAGCCTCTGTATTCTACTGTTATTTTTTAATTTTCTATTTTTTTCTTTAGGTATATTAAAAACATTATTCTATAAAATGAAGAGAACATAAACACTTAAGTCTTAAGTCAGTTGCGAGGTTTCACTTACTTACCATGTAAAAGCATGTTGAACAATACCTGATGCATTAAAATGCTCAGGAAGTCTTTGTTATTATTTTTGTCACTCAGCATCATCACCATTATCATTATTCTGGCTTTTAGAATGATCAAAGAAAATTCAGGGACCCCTTGACTTTTATTCCTTTCTAAGTATCCATCAGGATGATTATGAAAATTATTTGTGAATCTTTGAAGTTCATAAATTTCCCAATAATGTGTCTAGCTGTTCTCTTCTAATTAGTTTTGCTGAGCACATGGTAAGGTCTTTGAATCCACTAGTTTCCTTCTGAAATCTCAAGTAGCTACTTCTATTTTGCAATCAAGAAATAAGATGATTGTTTCTTCTTTTTGTCTTGTTTCTCTCTTTTTCAGGAACATAAGATATCTATGTATTGGATTTCCTCACTAAATTTCACAAGTTCGCTCTTTTTTTCTATCTCTTAGTTTTGTAAACTCGCCTCAATTTCCTTCCATATATGACTTGATTTTCTTCAGTGCTGATTTTGCCTGCTTCTAATGCATGTTTTGACTCTCCTATTACAGACCTATTATATTATTTCCTCATCTTGTTATTTGTGTACATAAGACAGTTCTTATCCTCTCTCTTTTGTGTCTCTCATTTCATGTTTCATCTCTTCCTAAAGTCCATGTATTCAGGAATTTGATGGGGTGCACAAAGTAGATGTTATAAATTTACTTCTGTATTGTTTCAAAAAATTGTTTTAAAATGATGTTTCTCTACTCTAAAGTACCCTAGTTTCCTTGTTCTTTTATGTTGAAAAATCTTTCTTGCTGTTCCTTGTTATTATTTATCTTCGAATGGAAATTTGGATCTCCTGACCTCATATTTGCTTAGGAGCAGAGAGTGTACTACCTCCCAACTTCTATTTTATCTTCCTGATGAGAAACCTTTTTCCAGACCTCATGCTAGAGGGCAGACAGATGTACAAGATCCAACCAAATGAGGAATGGGGAAAAAGAGTCCAAGCCCTGGCAAGTTCATGCCATGGTCTCCAAGCATATGTCGAGGGGAGTGGCCACAGCTATCCCTAGCTTTCTGTTGCCCTGTTCTCCACACTGTTTACCTTGTGTCGCTGTCCAGGCCTCCTTTCTAGTGCTACCCCCTGGTCAGGGAAAATAACCACTGGTATTCAGATAGAATTCTGCTTTACTACTGTATTGTCTATAGTGTGTCCGTTTGCATAAACCTCACAACCTCCCAGGGCAGCCACAACTCAACGTATCAACCTTCAAAGAAAAAGAAATTGTAAGGAGAATGCTTCCATCTGTCCCATGGCCCACTGCATTTAGTAGGTGTCAATTGGGTTCTACCAGGTACTTTACTCTTTTCCAGATACTTAAACACTTTACTGCTATGTTAGGGAAGAGAACATATACCAAGCTGCAATGACTTCTTTCAATTTTATTCCACCTATATTATAGTTAATTCAGTCAAAGTGGCAGTCAGGGAACTGGTAATACTCCCAAATTTCCCATTTTGATGCAGATTTCCCCTGTTTTTTTATTTGTTTATTGTATTTTATTTTTTGGTCATTTCAACTTCTTAGGTGGAATTGTGAGGGCAGTTAGAGAAGAAAGTTCCATGTGTGTCTGCAAGTTGTTAGAGAGTCTGAAAGTAAGAGAAGCCAATGTATTTCTGTCCATATTACAAATGTCTGTGAATCCTACTATTACCAGAATGTATGCCCTTGAACCTATACTTAGATTCATACTATCACTGGTGTTCAGAATATAAAAGGTGGCACCATCTTAAAAAAATATTCAGAAAACTTCAACATAAATTTCAGAAAAGGGCATAGCAGTCACATCATCTGGCATTGGAGAGTTTACCTTGCAATCATGACAAACAAGCCTGCAAATTCATGGGAAGTTTCAGGGGGTTCATGGGAAGATATCTGAGGATACTGCAGCATTTTGCACAGAATTAGAAAATGGCCCAAGAGGGCCAGATGGCAGTCAATACTAGCTCTGCTGTGTCAGTCAGTAAAGATATCAACATGAGGCTTTTTGCCAGCATGTGGAGGCCACCATGCACTTCTCAAGATTGTAATCATTACACAGATGGTATTCCCAGAAGCTACAGGCTGAATATGCTGCATAGCTCCTTGAGAGAGAAATCTTCCATCAACTTTGAAAGGGGCATTAGAAGCCTCTTTGTTAAGAAACTAGATTCTACCACAAAAAGCTGCATCCAAGGCATTTACAACCACTAGAACAGCCTGGCTACAGGAATTTGTGAGCAGACATTCTGAGATACTCTCCATGGGTCCATCCTAAAACCATTCACTTTAAGATTCTTTATGCTCTAAGGAAATTTTGTTATTGTTTAAGTATGTAATCTAAAAAGAGGTTCTTGAGACAATTACAAACAGATCCTTTGAAAGAAACATAGATACTTTTGACTACATTAGGCAAAGAAACGAGGTAACATATTCAAGACTTAAAAAGATTAGCAACCCTTCCCAATAGTGCCTAATCCATACCCAAGAAGCAATTTTCTCATCTGACAGAAGCTGACCTAACTATTTTGGACAGGTATAGCAGCTGGTCAAAATGCTGAATTGTTGGTGCCCAACAATTCTTTGGCTTCATCCTCTGCAAAAGGCTCTAGAATTGTTAAGGGAACAAGCTAAATGATATATGACAATCTTACAAATAGATCCATAACTCTAAAATATATCCAAGGCTGAATATCTCAAATGGCCTTTCTCTCATTAGTCAATTGTCTCAGCACCTCAGTTGTATGACAGCCTCACATTTCTTTCAGCATCATCTATTATTTCTCTTCTCACTGATATTAAATTACCTTTGCAGAATTCAACTCATGAACATTCTAGTTTATTTTCAAGTGGAATGTGTTTGCTGGTTGTGGTATTAAATGCAAATTGTACTTTAAACTTTCATAATTTGTTGTATTCAACAAGTTTAATAAGTGGTGAAATAGTATATGAAGACCTTGACCAATTCTGCTGCTTGGGTGTCCAAAAATATCAAAATAATACAATCTCAAAGCCTTAGCTTAACTGTTGGCTCCCTCATGGGGAAGGGAGTGATCCCCTTGCATCCTGCCATGAAACAGGCTGCCACATACACCCCGCTCCCAAGCTAAAGGCTCCTCCAGTTACATTCCTTGTTAGTGTTGTTTTTTGTTAGGTTGGTGTTTTTTGACATTTAATTGACATATAGCATTATTTCATTTCAGGTGTACAACATAATCATATTTGTGTACACTGCAAAATGATCCCCACAATAAGTCTAGTCACCATCTGTCACCTTACCTAGTTATTAACCCCATTAGTTATTATTGGTCTCTCTTCGGTTATCTGCTGATACATCCAGAGGCGACTAAAAGCAAGGAAACACATTCTCCTTTCTGGACAGGCTGCCTTTCTTATGTTAACAGAGACCTTTAATATTACTATGAACATTATCTCATTTGATCCTTACAGAAATTCAGAGAAGTAAATTCTATTATTGTTGCTATTCCACAGATAAAGAAACTAAAGTACGTAGAGATTAAATAACTTGTCCAAGCTTATGTAGCCCATAAATGGTAGAGCCAGGATTCAAACCAAAGCCCTGAGACTAAAGCTCACCCTTGTAACCCCTCTGCTCAGCTCTGCTGCCCTCTGATGTAATTAAAAAAGAGCTGATGCAAGGATCCTACCACGGGAAGGACGCTTAAGGCACAAGTTAGTAAATATCGAGGGCCACTTACAAACAAGGGCTTCCATTTCTTGGTCCCTTTGGCATGGGTTTGAATCCAACAATCTGTCCCTGGTGTGTGCTCTTACTGCTTCTCTCTCTCATCCATCAGCCCCTCCTAAGACACAGCCTTGGCTTTCCTCTAAGTCCTCCCTGGTATCTCTGCCAGGCACTTGTCAAGGCCCTTCCTCCTGATCCCAAGATCTATGAATAGAGACATCTTTTCCTGTCTGGGCTCAGACCCTTTTGACTTTGGGAGAGCCTTTGTTAGTGAAGGCTGCTTCATGTACTTAACTGGAGACCCTCCTGGTTCAGCCCACTGAGTATTTCTTTTAACTGTGAAGCCTCGTCTGTGATTCACTCTCCCTAAACTGAATTCCAATATAATCAGCTCTTCCTGGTTTCTGTTGTCTCTCTCCCCTCCCTGCACCCCACCCTCCTGCCCTCCCCGTCACCACCTAATCTTATTTCCTTTCTATTTGGTCTCTCCTTTCCTTCCTCCTAATCCTTTTCAAACTGCTGTTTTTTAGGCCCTTAACCTGGGCTCAATTCCTCTCTGCTCCTTTAAGCCTCTTTCTCACTTCTTTCTGTCAACACACAGGTTCACTGAAAGTGCACTTTCCTTTCTGCCTCTGCTTCAGCAACCCCCCGACACCTGACCAGATAGGTATTCCATCCCTCTCCCCTGTCCCCCCAGCAGGAGCAATCACATCTCCCTTTCAAGGTCTCCTGTCCCTTAAAAAACACCCCTTGGCATGTTGAAAGACCACTGTCTGGCTCTGGTAAAGTCCATCAGCACACATCCTTAGAAATATTAAAATCATTTATATTTGATGACATTTACTTCCCGTTTCCAGAACTTTAAACCACACTCACTTTTTGGAAATCAATGCTGATTCATTTGTTTGGGGCAATTATCTCGTGAGCTTGAACTTTTTATACAAATATTTTCGGTGTTACAATGTCTCATAAGCAATATATTCCATAGGCAGGGCTTGCTAGAGAATAGGACAAATTAAACTTCTATCTTGGTTTTTGAAAGTTTTGCATATTCATTGTTATCAAACTATGTTCTAAGCCTAGTTACAGACACAGAGGGCAGGACACATCCCCAACGGCAGGAAATAGACAAGAGAAAGTCCAGGCAGATGGCAAATGTGCATCAAGGGAGCGTCGGGAGTGAGCAACAGGTGTGCTGGCAAAGAAGGCAAATGCAGCATCAGGAGCCAGGTTGGCAGCAGGCAGAGTTGATGTTGGGGAAATCTGGCAACAGGTAAAAGGAGCCAACCACAAACAGTAAAGTACAGGTCCATAAAATGACTCCCGTGGCAGGACAGGATCGTAGCGGTGGAGGATATAGGATTCTAGGCAGAGGCAGATGGTAAACATAGGGGTACCAAAGATTTATCCCAGTTATTGGAATTGAGATTCAAGATAGGATTTTATTCACAAGGAAGGTGATAGCTAGGGTGGAAAGTCAACAAGCCTGATGAACAACTGAATCACTGCCTTCCCCTCAATTCCACCTGCCCAAGGGTTGAAAATGGAATCCAACTTCCAGATGGGAGCCAAGCAGCTCAGCTCTCCAGTTCAAGGCAAATGAGCCCATCAGACGGTTACCTGGAGATGCAGAGGGTAGAAGGTTATGAAAGGGGTTATAGCAGCAGCACGGGTATCTTCTGGTACCACAGCATCACCTCAAAATCCTTAGCTCTGGGCTTCCCTGGTGGCGCAGCAGTTGGGAGTCCGCCTGCCGATGCCGGGGACACGGGTTCGTGCCCGGGTCGGGGAAGATCCCACGTGCCGCGGAGCGGCTGGGCCCGTGAGCCATGGCCGCTGAGCCTGCGCGTCCGGAGCCTGTGCTCCGCAACGGGAGAGGCCACAACAGTGAGAGGCCGGCATACCGCAAAAAAAAAAAAAAAAAAAATCCTTAGCTCTTAGAAGAGTTTGTCTGGCACAGACTCTAGCCTTCCAGTGGAGACCTGCCTACCTGCCCATGGGATGTGTCCCAGGGCCACCTGCTCTGCAAATCCATAAATCCAAGGCATAGGACAACAACTTCTGTATAGGCATTGGAAGCAAACAAAATTTGCCCTGGCAGGATCATCTCACATGCATTTGACAGGTAAGTTAAATTTATGGAACCCTTTAGGCACGCAGGCCAGAGAAAGCAACGGGACTTCCAGAATGACTTGTGGTCAGTGTGGACACTGGATAAATGTTTGGAGACTGATTGATCTTGCCATTATCTTTAGGTTTCCAGAGAAGTGGAAACTTGATTCTAACCAGGTCCCTGGCCACTGTCATTTATCCAGTAGCAAAATATAGTAATCTTGACCTCAGTATATTCTTTGGTAACATTCAAGAGTTGAGTTTTACATAAAGGAATAATTCCCTGAAAGCAGGGAGACTGTCATAGAGGTTTTCTGATTGTAATGTCTACAACTCAAAATGCCCAATATCTACTGTCTGGGAAATTGTCCAGATTTTCAGGGCTGGCAAGTTGCTGTGTTACCCAGGTAAATGCTTTTATTTAAATACAAAGAATGGTGTGTATAAGTATGTACCAGCTATTTGAATGTTAATTTTTTCAGAATTAAATGCACTTTTAATGACTTTTATTTGTATGTTTCTCTGTAAAGTCATTTCTGCCAAATAAATCATGCCCTAATTGAGCATGGCAGAAACTTGCACTTTCTGCCATCATGATCAGTTTTGGAGACCCTCATTTCCACTGCCACAGAGCAAATACTGATACCATACTGCCATTCAAGCATACACAAGGTGACCAATAATTGCCCGAAATGCCTCTACTATGTCCAAGCATGAAACAGAAAGAAGTAATCCATTTCATTTAGATTTGTGAGTATCATTTTGGCATCAAAATGACAAATGATCCTTCTCCATGTGTGAAGCATGCTAGAGTTACTGGGCTATGTACCAGGGCTATAAAAACTTGGAAATGTCAACGGCATTTTCAAGCATCTGCTCTCTCTAGCCCCACATTTTTGGGCAATGGCAAAAATTCTTCAGGATGATGCATTCAAGCCCCAATCTTCCAACATAAACTGTCAGGAGAAATTTTAAATTTACATCAAAGAAATTAGGCGAATCATCCTACTCTCCCCTGTTACTGCTCCATGGGGCTCTCTAGGATGAAATGAAATTGTGGTTACATTTCCAAATGGGTCATAAACCCAATACAACTCTCCTTGGAGACTCACAACTTATACTTCCCCTTTTCCTGATACACTACTGCATCTCTAAAGCTACTCCATATACATGCAGTGTAGCAGTGCATGCCTTGGGGAAAAGGCAAAAATAAGGAAGACAATTCTGTTTATGGATGGTTGAGAGCTTAGTGAACCTTATTAAACACACGTGCATACACATACACACACACACACACACACACACACACACACACACACACACACACAGACTCTCCAGCTCTGCATCACTGTTTCCTGAATTACTCTGTCCCATTATATGCTGATATAATGGCATACTAGTAAATAGCTAAATAACAGATCTCCACCTCTGACAGTGAATTTACACCCTATGAAGGCTTCTTTATTTTTGTGACTACTGAGCTTTCAGTGGGGCTTCCCTTCACAGCTTTCAAAGATAGTAATTTTTTTTGGTGCTGATACCCTGAATCTAACTAGACTTTTTACCCAAAGTTTTGGATTAAATACTTACATTATTTAGAGGAGAATTTCCAGTTGGAGACAGAATAATTTTCTTTTGATAAGACCTACCCCTTGCCTCACACCAGAAACAATGGTTAAGAACCCCAAATGGCACTCTGACAGCCTTTATCATGCTCTGGTTCAGCTTCCAGGGAATTACCAAGATACACATAGCCTTCTCTAGATATTTTTAGAAAACAGACAATAAATACAAAATAAACTACATTGACTAAGTGTGGCACATCACCGAGATGATTGCTAATTTAGAAATATACTTCTAGAAACTCATTTTCTCCTACTGTTTCCAGGCAGAGGACCAGCAAGAAATTAATTGCCTGGGTTGGGGGAGGGGGGATATAAGTAATATAAAATCAAACTTCTCTTCAAAAAATCACTACATATGGATTTTTAAGAACATTTTCAGCTTTCCCAGTTAACTGAGTAGTCAGGCTCCTCTTCAGTCATCTGAGACTGCAGTCAAAGACACAAAACACACTTTACCAGTCGTGACAGTGGCACCTCTCTGGCAGTTTCTGTGATGTATGCACACTTCTACTCATCATGAAGGTTTTGATTAATGTGCAGTTAATCTTCCTTCTTGCTAATAGACCAAAATATTTCTCATCAAGGAATAAATAATCAGACTACTGATACAAGTGGCTTTTGAGAAGTCCATTTATAATGGAGCACCTTCAGCAAAAATTCTCGTTTTCAAAAAAAGAAGAAAAACTAAAATTGATATCTTTAGACTTTTGCAACTCTCTTCCACTTCTTCTCTTGAGCAGGGGCCTTTGAGTGGCAAAAGTGGAAAGAGGAAGGTGGGACAGAAAGCAAACTGGAATTTATGGGGAACTCCAAATGGACCAGACTCCATATTAGGCCCTGAATTAACACATATCTCATTTAATTCCCATAGCAACCTTTCAGAGCAGGAATCATAATCCCCATTTTACTGATGAAAAAACTGAGCTTTATTTACTCATATTGAGTAGTTGGTCATGAAGCTAGCAAGTGGTGGGAGCTGGTTTCGAGCTCTTACCCATTTGACCATAAACGCCCTGCTATCACCACCCCATACATGCTATTGTGCATTCACACTTTGATGATAAAGAGAAAGCGTGTAACTCTACCATTAAAAATGTTAATTTGAGACCCACTACTATAAAAATATACAATGTTTCCTGATTAGCCAAATTAAGGGTGCCAAGCATTTACACAGATATTAAAACAGAAAATAATGCCCAGGGCTTATCTTCCCATGAGAGCATTAGAGCTCCAAAGAAATAGAGGTCATCAGCCAGAAGATCAGACATGTTTTACTCACAGGACCAGTGCTGACACTAAAATAGATGCCTTGAAAACCTATTGCTTGTGTCCACTTCAACCCACAGTAAGGAGTAATCACTAATTCTTGGTCAGATAATACAGGCAGCAATAATTCTCGGTATGAAGGTCAAAATTTGGGGCCAAGTCTATAAGGAGGGCATGAAACCCTGAGAGGTTGACAGATGTACTGCTGAAATGACACAAAACTGAGAATCAGGTGGTATGAATTCTGGTTCTAATCCTTATTTGTGTAAGATTCTAGACAAGTCACTTAACCTCTCTGGGCTTAGTTTCCTCATCTCTTAAATAAGGGTCTTATATCAACTATCTGTAAGGTTTCCTGCAGACTGTTTTATGCTTTGAAGTCTGTGTTCAACAAAGTGAAGCTAGGAAAGAGTTCAGAGCTGGGGCACAGAGAAGGCTGTGCTGAAGTTCCGACTTGCATCACAGCAAAGAGCAAAGAGAAAACATCAAAGCCCCATTGTTCCAGGCCAAGGAATCAAAGAAAAGAGGAAGCCAAAACCCAGGCAAAATCTAGCATAACAGTGATAAGATACCAGCAGTAAGAAGGATATAAGGAACAATCCGCTAAAGTTTTATCCCCAGCTTTCTTCTCCAAGAAACTTGAAAATTAATCCTTGGGGCTTCTCTGGTGGCACAGTGGTTAAGAATCTGCCTGCTAATGCAGGAGTCACTGGTTTGAGCCCTCGTCCCGGAAGATCCCACATGCTGCGCAGCAATTAATCCCATGTGCCACAACTACTGAGACTGTGCTCTAGAGCCAGCAAGCCACAACTACTGAAGCCCGCATGCCTAAAACGCGTGATCCGCAACAAAGAGAAGCCATTGCAATGAGAAACGTGCGTGCCGCAACGAAGAGTAGCCCCGCTCGTGGCAACTAGAGACCCAATGTAGCCAAAAATAAATATAAATACATAAATAAATTTATTTTAAAAATTGTATAAAAAATGAATCCTTAATGAGGGCTAACAGGATGACAGATGGAAGTAACGGACATGTCTGGTTAGAATGAGAAACATCCTCCAAGAAAGGTTTTTAATTAACTCTTTCTTATTGACACACTACTTTTATTGTCTCTAAATACAATTATGATGGGGATTTCCAAGCATTTGGTATCAGTCTCAGCTCTGCAATCACCATATTCTTAAAGGAGCAGAACTAAATAAATCAATAAACCACAGAGACATTTTAATAACATCCTCCTAATAAAGGAATACGGGTCCTTAGGTTTTTCTTTGAGGGAGACTGGTTTAATTGACTTAGAGTAATAGCAGCTTGATTTATGAAGAATTTCTTTTAAATTAAATTAGTTTTAAAATTTAAATTTTAAATTAGTTTTGCTAAGAGCCACCACCTCGCTTACCCAGCTTTAAATAACATAGCCCAGCCAAGTGATACAGAATGTGGATTTATTTATTTTACAATTGCATAATTTGTTGAGGAAGGTGAGTAGGTAATTTGGGAATTTCTTTGGGTTTGCTAACTACCTTCAAATTCAAATGGGATAGTTCTTTGACTATGGGAAAAAATATATGCATACATACATAGAATTTGTATTAATATATATTAATAATAAATATATTATTTTAAAATATAAATATATAATTATATTATATTATTACTAAATTATATATACTATATTAATTATGTTAATATAATACATTATGTGTGTGTGTCTATCAGACCATGTGCTTTGACTTTGAGATCTAAAAGCAAAACAGGGAATTCTGGGTTAATGAGTACAGTTCACAAATAAATATATACAAAAATGAACTTTGTAGCACTCATTTTGATAAGGAGTAACTGTTAATAACCTAAATATTAATTAAGTATAGATTGGTTAAATAAAATATTGTTCAGCCTTGCAGCAAGTACTATACAGCTGTTCAAAAATATAGACGTGGATTTATATGTCTGGATTTGCACAGACAACCAAAATACAAGATTAAGTGACTGAAATATTGCAGCAAATATGTGTGTTCCCATGTCAGTATACACATAAAAAACTTAGAACAGGGCTTCGCTGGTGGCACAGTGGTTGAGAGTCCGCCTGCCGATGCAGGGGACACAGGTTCATGCCCCGGTCCGGGAAGATCCCACATGCCGCGGAGCGGCTGGGCCCGTGAGCCATGGCCGCTGAGCCTGCGCGTCCAGAGCCTGTTCTCCGCAACGGGAGAGGCCACAGCAATGAGGGGCCCGCGTACCGCAAAAAAAAAAAATAATAATAAAATTTAGAACAGTATGTATCATGCTGTTAATAGTTCCCTCTGGGGATAGAACTTCCATTTTCTATGTGATATATTTTGTTATGTCCAAATTAGATACAACTTTATATTACTATTCTAATCAGAAAAAAATTCAAAGGAAAAATAAGATGCAAGCAGGCTACCCATAGACGTATATGCTTCTTGACATCTAAGTTAATCTAAGTTAAACACTAGAGCAGAGTTTGGCAGTGTGCCATTTAAGTCTCATTTCAGAGGACTAATTATTTTTTAAATTTTTATATAAGGTATCTAACACATGTATCACTCAGTAATCTCTTGATGATGATGATGATGATTGATGATGAGCACGATCTTGGCTTTTAAAAACCTATTTGAACACATTCCTTCAGAGGGGAGTTAAGATAGGGAACGGTGATTGATAAAATCTTATATGTGATTAAACTTCAGCAGTACCAAAAATATTTCAGGACCCATAACTGAAACCAACCCCAAATTTTTCAGTCCATTAATGAACACAATCAGATAAAGGAATAGAGGAGCTGTTAGAAATATATATGGCCATTCAAAATGAGACTGAACTTAATCAAACAACTACTTGACATAGTGTTTCAAGGTCAGTTGATACAGTTACCTAGCGGCATGTGAGCCATTTCAACACGTAAGCTGTTGCTGGGTTTGTTGCATTTAACATATTCCACAAATGACCAAGAGGAACAGTGCCTTAAGAAGAGTCTGGCCTGGAAGTCGGAAGACCTGAACTCCAGACCCAGCTCCACCAGTGATAAGCCAGCTGTGTGATGTTGACCAATCAGCTGTCCCTCTCTGGTCTCAGTTTCCTTATCAGCA
The DNA here is from genome assembly GCA_004363435.1 of Platanista minor. NCBI lineage: Eukaryota > Metazoa > Chordata > Mammalia > Artiodactyla > Platanistidae > Platanista > Platanista minor. The sequence continues at coordinate 22,016 of RJWK010012704.1, read as the reverse complement.
TTACACTGCCTTTTGTGTACATTTTCTTCCACTGAGTCCATTTCACATCAAAATGTGTCTGCACCGCTGATTGCTGTATCTCCAGCATCTAGAATGGTGTTAGCTACATAGAAGATGCTTAACAAATATATGTTGAAAGGGCAAATTCTTTAGTGGTGCACTCTAAGGCTTTTTATGTGTGGTTTTTCGTTCAGCATAACTCAGAGTAAAAGTGATGAGCAGTGAATAAAACCCAGGCTCTGTTTCTTGGACTAGAGAAGTTCTTTGCCTAAAAACCAAAACCAAACAAACTAAACCAAAAACCTTTGGCAAAGCCATCATGGAGTCTCATTCTGCATCAGAAAACTCACTGCAAGCCCTGCAAAGTGCCTGCTGAGAAGGTTATACAAACAAAGCAGAGCCCACTCAGAGCTCCAATAATTGGGCCCCCTCCTCTTTGCATTTCTTTTCTCCTTCTTTCACTGTCGCTGAAACCTGCCCTATAAATCAGACTTAATTATCTATAAAATTTGGTGTAGAAAAGGATTTACTCATTAAAAATGTTCATCAACTTGCTACCCACGTTCCAGACTAATAGAAGCGGAAAAGGAACACCATGGAAACACCAGACGGGCTGGGGAGATAAGCGAGCTTTGAAATACCTGAACCTCAATTAAATAGCAAGTGCCAGTCTCTGTATCTGCCTTTTCAAATATCATGTCTGGAATAAGTAAATGTCACCAAACCATCAGTCTATTTTCCCCTCTTTTCTTTTTAGGTTACTTGCTTCAACAGGTTTTTAAAAATGGGTTTTCTGAGTTAACTTCCTTTGCCCGTGTGTTACTCAAGATATTTTCCCTAGTGGTGCGTGTGTGTTTGCAAAATGTCATAATCCTCGCTACAGCCAAACACAAGGGCTCACCTTTGGTCACAGAGGGAGGAGCGGTTAATTAACGAGAGCCGAGGGAGGCAGTGAGGAAACATTGGAGAGAAACGTTGCCAGTGGAAGATCAGAGGGGAAATGTCTCAAGTCAGTCCAAGATAAATCAACAGTCCTTAGAGGTAGCCCTGGGATAGATGATGCTGGCTGCCAACTAAGTTAGGTTTCGTGTGTCTGTGTGTGTGTCTGTGTGTGTGTGTCTGTGTGTGTGTGTGTGTGTCTGTGTGTGTGTGTCTGTGTGTGTCTGTTTGGGGGGGGTGGGTATTTTTGTTTGTTAAGGTGGTGGAGGCAGGGTGTGTCGGGACTTGGAGAGAATGTTAAAGTAGCTTTAACAAGACACAGCAGCTCTCAAATTGCACATCGGTTTCCAAGAAACTCTCCATTTGTGAAAAGGCAGAGATCTGAAAGTTTTTCTCCTTTTCCAGCACATGACAGGATTTTTGTCGTGACTTTCCTAAATCCTCACAGAGCCAAGAAAGAAAGTGCCCACAGGAGTGGGAGGAAAAAGACACATGGAGGGGCGACGAGGAAGCCTGCTTACAGCAGCCAGCCTTCCCTTCTGGCCCCTCACTTCCTTCCAGAGAGAGTGTCTTTCCTTGACAGGGCCTGCCTCCTGTCATTTCTTCCCAATGCTCTGCCCAACCCTGGAAATCTGGATTTTCTTTTTAAAGAAACATGTCTAGAGAGAAAAATAGACCGGGAACAGCCAAAAGAAAATACAGCACAGCTTGTTGATATGGTCCTGTCAGATATGTCAAGTGTTAGCGTTGAGGCTCACTTTTTATGTCTAGGGGTTTGTTTCCTTTCATTTCACTTTATATATTCTTTGTATCTGTCCCTACTGGATGTCTTCTTTTGTTATTTGTCCCTACGATCTCTTGCTGACTCTTCCATTCTGTGATTTATCTAATCTCATGAACATACCCAAACTGACCCAAATTAAGTTTGGGGAAGTTTTCACTCTAGATTTTGGAAAAGCAGCTTTGCTCCAATTGCTATCTACTCACTATTAGGACGGGTCCACTTTCTCAATTAACATACAGACTTCGAAGACTCGTGATCTTGACCATACAACTAGAAGAAGGTTCCACAGCCACACCACCCAAACCGATGGTCTGATTGAGTAAGGAGGCTTGGTCTTGGCTCAGTGTTTGCCCCACAAGATTATGAGGTCAAAAAATAAATGATGTTATGCAATGCCTTTTTCCCCTGGGCCATTGTTTTGTGAATGCACTGCCTATATGGCTTCCCCAAGATGAGCGACACGTGGACGCGAATCTTGTTTTATTCATTTCATATCATTAATGCGTAAGATGGTGTCTAGAATTTATAAAGATTTTAATACTTTGAAACAAATGAATGAATGAACAAATCACCTTTTTTGATGTAAGAACTGTAGAACCATCTTATTCAGATGCAAACACTAAAACTTCAACCCCCATAGCATTTTGACCTTCTGGGTGCACCCCATTACTCAAAGTGCAAGACCCTATAAGTGATGGTCCTGGAATTTTCCATGAGCACTCTGTTCTCTCTTCCTTGTTCCTATTTTGTCATTATCCTTGCTTCGGTCCCAAGTAGCCATAAGAAGGCACCTACTCAATTCACTGTGCTGTCAGTAAAGAAAATCCTTGGATTTCATTCAGTCATGAATATCTGCTAAATCTGAAACTCTGTGCCACGCAAATTCTCCTGGCACTTAATGTGAATGCATGCGCTGGGAGTAGGGGTAGAACAAAAAGTTGCAAATGATAAAAAGGAGGAGGGTGGGATGATGAGAGTCAAAGACAGTGAAAAAGTCTTGTTGTTCATTCAATCACTGTTTATCATTTCCTTACTCTAGACCCAGTACTGTGCTATTCTCTTGCAATGCAATGGTAAGTAGAACAGAGTCCCTGTTCTCCAAGAGTTAAAAATCTAGTAGGCGCTGTTGTATGTGAGCCTGATAGGCTTCCTGATTCCACTGCCCTGAAAATCATACCGTACGTGTGGTTATTAGACCCCAAGCTTTCTCCTTGTGTGGGGGATAACTGATAATGGATGAAATCTCCCAGAACTTGAGCCATGAGCTTGACTGTTAGTTATGCATTGTTGAACTCTATGATAATTCTTCCATGCCAATAGGCTTGCTGTCACTGCCCAAGTGAGTCCTGAATATACTCCTTAGGCGGTGGCAGAATCTGATGAAATCCAACACAGGATCAGTTAAAAGCAGTTGGCAGTCATCATTTTCTTTCCAAATTATGCAAATACGGCAGTTGGCCTCCATAGGCAGAGAAGACTGACACCTCCATCAAATGACTGAAGGACCCTCAAAGCCCATCCTGTCCTAGAAATATCCCCTTCAAACTATTAGGGAGAAAATAAGCTACAAGGATATATTGTAAAACATGAAGAATATTGCCAATATTTTATAAGAGCTATAAATGGAGTATAAGCTTTAAAAATTATGAATCACTCTATTGTACACCTGTAACTTATATAATACTGTACAACAACTATACTCCAATTTAAAAAATTAAAAATACATATCCCCTTCAAACCAGCCACAAAATTCTTTTAAAAATTTTTTTCAAGTATAATTGATTTACAATGTTGTATAATTTCTGCTGTACAGCAAAGCGATTCAGTTATATATATATATATATATATATATATATATATATATATATATATATATACATTCCTTTTCATATTCTTTTCCATTATGGTTTATCACAGGATATTGAATATATTTTCTTGTGCTATACAGTAGGACCTTGTTGTTTATCCATTCTATATATAATAGTCTGCATCTGCTAATCTGAAACTCCCAATCCATCCCTCTCCCACCCACCCTCTCCCTTGCCAGCCACAAAATTCTTAATGCCCCTCCAGGAAAGGCACTTTCACCATATCAAGTCATCAGATGCCTGGAAAGAAAACCCATGACCAACCTTACCCATTATCAGGAATTAACTTACTTCATTAATCCATTACCCTCTCTCCTCCTAACTTCCTACCCTCATCCCCACCCATTCCCACTTCCAATTCTGCTCAAGTAGCTCTAAGTCCAAAACTGGGGATTGGAGTCTGGTGGCCATGATTAATCCTTGGTGGGAGAAGGGACATCTGTTTATTTCAGACTGCTTATACGTGTCTCCGTGGGGACTCTTGCTCTGGTTATGGGTTTTTGTAAAGAAAATGCAAAGAAAGGGAAAGAATTGCAGAGAGCAAATTTTCCCCACATCACAATTGTAATGAGCTTCCTGATCGTCAAGTGATAGCTCTTCTCCTACTCAAATCTCAGCGCTGGTTCAGAGCTCTCTAAAATGTCTGCTACAGGCACAAAAGTCCCATTAAGATGCTTGACAATCTAACCCATGCAGTTTCTCTCTCAGTAGCAGCTACACTAAGTGACATCCAAATGCTGGTAATGAGGAGACATCTGCATACACCCTGGTTTTGAAACAGAAAGCACTGGAGGAGTTATGAGCTGTCAATCATTTCAGCTGTTCTCGGCCCTGTGTTTATTCAGAAATAATTTTCGAGGCTGCAGGAAGTGTTGTTACTAACTGATGAGCAAGTTTGAACACTAAGAATGAAGAGTGATTGATGTTCTTTGAGGTAAGCTGGGAAACTCTCCATCCACTAGAGGCAGCCACAGCTCAGGATGCTGATAAGGTTCTGACACGGAGAGTGAGTGATGAGTGGTGTGTAATGTCTGCTGAAAATGAGAAGCCATGACAACGGTGTGAGGAGGAATCCTCTAAACACAAATCCTAGGGCTCCACACAAGCAAGTTAATAGCTCTGATATCTTGACTTGATCTATGGCAGAAACCCCTGTCAAGATCACTTTTCCTATTCTGTTGGAAGAGACTATAAAAGCAAAGACACATTAATTGGTAATAAAATCCTCCTTGATTTAGTGATTGGTTGGTAATTTGGGAGTTTTCCAAATTGGAAATGCTTAATTCAGAGTATTTTCCAACTTGTCATATGTTAACGGTATTAGTAGAGAAAAGGATAAGAACTTGTAGAAACATTAAAATGGTTAGAATCTAGGAAATGAGGATACTATCTTGGGATTCATGCTGGGAAGAAAACAACCCTAAAATATGGTCCAGCCAGCTTTCTTTTTTTTTTTTTTTTTTTTTTTTTTTTTGCGGTACGCGGGTCTCTCACTGTTGTGGCCTCTCCCGTTGCAGAGCACAGGCTCCGGATGCGCAGGCTTAGCGGCCATGGCTCACGGGCCCAGCCGCTCCGCGGCATGTGGGATCCTCCCGGACCGGGGCACGAACCCGTGTCCCCTGCATCGGCAGGCGGACTCTCAACCACTGCGCCACCAGGGAAGCCCCAGCCAGCTTTCTTGAGCCCTGCTCTCAGGATTCAGAATGCTGATTCAGTACAAACCCATGCTTTCTGACGACTGCAGAAAATTCTTCTAATCATTGTCCATTGACTGGCTGGTTCACAAGCTATGGCAATGCACAGTTATTTCTCTCCCCAAATTCACCACCCTTATGGGCAGCAGCTTGCATGGATGTACACATTCAATAACACTTGGTTGGGGCATCTGCTGTGCCAGGCATGGTATTGGCTCCAAAGATACAGTGGTGGACAAAACAAAAATGTTCTCTGTCTGCCTGGAGTTTACAGTCCAGCAGAAGTCAGAGACATTGAATGTAAAACACACATATTGATCTGAAAGATCCATTGCACAGAAGAGAATAATGAAAGGAATGTAAAGGCGTCGTGGAAGGTCTCTCTGGGGAAGTTACATTTAAGTTGAAATGTGAAGCTTGAATAGGAGAAGGCCAGGCAAAAGACAGGGCTGGATGAGTGTTCCGAAAACATTCTAGGCAGAGGATGCTGCATATGGTAAGACCCTGTGGCAGATTAAAGGGAACAGCACGTTGCTGTGACCTGTTTCCTTAGACAACTGCGGTCACTCAAATTCAATGAAGACCATCTTTATTTCAAAATCTAAAGCATCTAATTTATTATAAATAGGGATTTATTATAAATCTTGCCCCTCTCACTTACTTTGGCTTCTCAGTACTTATTAACCAGAATCTTTGGGCTCCTTCCTCTGGCCTCATCCTCATTCCTTCAAAAATGTATATATCATTTTTAGTAACAATGATAATGAGATGGGACAATCTGTTGGGGTATGAATATGTGACTTGGACTCACTGCTGAAGAAGACTAGAAAGACTAGAAAGGTGGTAGAGGCAGGGCACGTGTGGACTTGGAGAGAACGTCAGAGCAACTTTAACAAGGCAGAGCTTCTAGCTCCCTCTCTCCCCTTCATGGGAAGGACAGCCAGCCTTCATATTTTAAGGTCTCTCTCTGTTTTTGCTATTAGAGGGGAATTAACAGCTTACTTTTGTATCAGAGGCCCCCTGAAAGTCCACTGTTATGTAAAATGTCAATCAATCAAAATGCCCATCAAGAGGAAGAAGGTATTGAGATAAGGCTGTGGGTTGAGGAGAAAAGGTGGTTTGCCTTGTTGGCAACTTTTAAGACATCTTTGCCATTCTCCGACTCAGGAACCTATAACCAGGCTCCATGGTCTATAAAATTCAGTCCAAACCAGCTCAATATATATCTTCTGCTAAACTGAACCTTCAGTCTACTCCCTGACCATTTCCCTCCATGGCCAGATTCATTGCCAACACCAAATCCTACACCACCAATTCTACCTCTCCCATAGTTCAGCTCAAGACTCTTTTCCCCTACGTTTTCTCCCATATCCACTTTTTCACTTCATCCATATTTCAATCTCTCATTTTCCTGATGTGGCACAGTACTCACTATTTCTACTATACAAGCAGCTATTGATTATATTCTCTTGTGTATAAAACAATTAGAGAATAATGTATGTACTTTTTTCTCCTCAACTAATTTGTAGAATCCTTGATTATAGAGATGAAGTCTTACACTCCCTTGAATCTCTTCCAATGCCTAGTGCAAAGCTGGATCTATGGCAAGCTCTCAAAAATAAAAAAAAACTTAAAGAAAATAAAATCATTTGGCATCTAGTCTATGTATAATGCCATGCTGGGTGCTATAAGGATTCGTTAAGGATGTATCAGCCTGGCCAACTCCTTCTCATCTTTCCAGCTTCCGTTTACATACACTACCTTTTTCTTGGTAGGTTCCCCAATTCTAAGTACAGATTAGATGCTCCTTCAGCGTGTCGCTAAAGTAACCCATGCTCCCCATAGTACACCACTTCACACGGTAAGCCACTTTACGCAAGAACTTCTTTGCTAAGCTTCCCTCCAGGCTGAACGCGCCGTGAGGCTGAGGGTCACATCTGACTTATGGAGCATTTAGCCCCAGTGCTTACTTGTCCCGTGGTAGACACTCAGTAAATATTTGTTGAATAAATACATGCAAAATTTACTGACTTCAAGGCACAAATGATCTAGTTATGGAAACAGAAGAAGTGCTTAAATACATATATGATGTGCTGTATACTAATTATAGGTGTTTGCGTACACTAATTCATCGGTTTACTCATTTGCCTCTAAGGCTAACTACTGTGGTTTGAATATACTTTTGGAATGGTAAGAGCTCCTCATAATGGCAGTTGATAAACTGTAAGCCTGAAAACAGTAATTCTTAACATAATACACACATTTGTGGATTTGCCACATGTAATAGTGGATCAGAAAACAGCCAGGTACTCATCTCAGGCTCCCACACAAACACTCATCCTTCATTCTTCTTGTCTTCCTGATTCCTTATTTCTCATTAAGGCCATCTCCCAAATGAAATATATTTACTCTTAAGTTAAAACACACGTGAGAGGGAATTCCCTGGCAGCCCAGTGGTTAGGACTCCGCATTCTCACCATGGAGGGCCCGTGTTCGATCCCTGGCTGGGGAATTAAAATCCCACAAGCCACACGGTGCACACATGAGAATAATTTTCCTCTCTATGTTTCTGCAAGTCCAGAGAGTTTTGTAAAGACTGAATTAAGATTGGAGGAGGCTTTTATGAACTTCCGTAACCTTTCCTCTGCTTCAAAACCAGATTGCATCAGAATCTGTGCTCCAAAAGCACAAATACCAAATGTAGTTTATAATTTTTGTAGTAACTTACATTCCTGAATAAAGTCTCCCCACCATTTGACATTAAGACACTTCCTTCTTTAGCGTTGGATTATCGTTGCTAATCGATCATTATTGAATATGACCTAACACTTCCTAGCTGTCTGTCAAAGTAGGTATCATTTGAAATTTACTAATTCCCACCTAGGGGTTGCAAGGACAGATAACAGATTTCAGTACCATAGCATTTTATTCATGTATTCTTTCACTGAACAAATATTTAAGGAGCATCTACTATGTACCAGGCAATGTACTAGGTGCCAGAGATTTAGCAGTGGGCAAAAAACAGTATATTTTCTTCCTGAGGGCTCTACTCCAAAGGAGAATTCAGTTTCTCTTTGCTTAGAATCGTTGGCAGGCACAGTTGCCTAAGTTCCTCAGTGAACATGAGGCTTCAGGTACCAAGTGAAATGGCATAATTATGCTTAAATTCCTCTAACTTACTTTCTGTGTCATTAATTTGGAATATCTTACATGTTACCTGGAGTGTTAGTTGTAATTTATACATCTGTTTTGTCTACGTAAAGAGATTATAAACACCTGGAGGACAGGGACCTTGACTAAGACCTCATTGTGTCACAGAGACAGCGTGCCTTGCACACGAGGATAATGCTACTTATCTTGCAGATTTTTTATCCTGGACTTCTGTTCAAGAACCATTCAGAAGACACCTGCTGCAGCCATAGTACATCAGCAGGAGTTCCCCCTGATTGAATGAATTATTTTTTACGAACCATAAAAATAAAAATGGGGGAAACTTATTTCCACCTCATCCTATTAAATCCCACTCCTGGAATTTCAACACATTTCAACATTAAATGGAAACAAAAAAGCTATACATGTCACAGTACCAAGATCATCTAAAAGAAAATAGAAAATAAGGAATATTCATAGTCCAGTGGAAAAACTATAGAAATGTGATAAGGGAAAGTTATAAGCCAGAGATTAGACCTCAGAAAATTCATTTTTTTGTTCAGCAAGGTGCTGTGCTTGGTACCAGGCTGCAAGGAAGATCAAGATGAGATCTCTGCCCTTTTAGGACTAAGTTTAGTGAGTTGCTCTTAGTAAGTTGCTAAGTTAATGAGTTGCTACTCTAATTGGTGCACATGGGCAATGGCAGCAGTGGAACAGAACAAGTGCCCTTGACCCTCAAAGCTCAAGACTTTTCTTGGCCAACCTATTGAGGAAAGAGTGTTCTTTACTGTCCATCCCATTGTAGAGGATATTCCCACCAATAACTTGATTGGGAAACGAGTGTTCTTGGCTGTAAAGGAAGGATTGAATTAATTATTTACTGTTAACATTAGTATATCCAAGATGTCAGTTTTACTGGTTATTCTCTCTTTTATTATGGGGAAATTGTTAAAATGTTATTCCAACATATGATTGTTTTAAATTGTAATATTTGAACTCTGCTCCTGGAAGCCCTAAGATTATGTGAATCTGCCCCCAGGGACCCTGCATGGTAGCTGGTGGCCTTAAGTAAATATCTAAGGGATTCTCCTGCTTCTCCATTTCCACTTCTACTTGAGAAGCTCCATTTCTTGTTTTATTTCTTTTTTTTTTAATTATTTTAAATTCACCAGGATGTGATTTATAGAAGGGAAGAGAGACAGAGGATCCTGTAGCTTTATACAGTATATAAACCAATGACTTAAAAATGAAAAAAACTGCAATATACACACATGATTTGTATTTATTTCTGTTCAAGAAGCATATTGAATTTCAATAATACACAGTACAGGATGCAAAGGAAAGTTCTTTGTGGGGTTTTTTGGGGGGAGCCTTTATGCAAGTTAGCGTCATGAAGATTAATCCTCCAGTAGGTCAGAGTGCTAAGTGATAGCATGGAATAAACATTCTGGAAATGCAAAGCTACTTGTCCAAACAACTTAATATTGTTAAGTAGTTTTCTCCAAGGAGATCCAACGAAACTGGACATCACTGTCAAATACTGTTTCCTAGCACCGAAACACAAGTCCACGTAGAAATAAAATATATATACCAATTTTGACAGGGAGCCTAAATATATAGAGTGTTTATGTAAGATAAAGATGTGTTCATTTCCAAAGGTAGTTTAAAATTCAACCGAACTAAAATACCAAATTATTCATTATTTAAATTCTCTCATGCATTTTTACATCCTCCTAGTGCCCACTGTTAACTACTGCTACAGAGAAATTTAGATGCATAATTCCCATTAACAGTATGACAGAAACAGCAACTGTGTAACTAACTCCCCACATTGTGTGTGTCCCCTGCTCACACTACATTGAACATACTCCCTCACGAGTCTAAAAGGAAGCATACAACACACCACCCCTTTGAAAAGTGAAACGGATTCAGAAATTCCTGTGATTGTTTTGGGCACAAGAAACAGAGTCCAGTCTTGGACGTGGAGTGTGCTGTGCACTGGAGCCATTATCTCCATTTCTGCACAGGACACTAATGCTGACACCTAATTAGCATTATGAAACTGATTAACTCTCATTAAGGTCAGCACAAAGCAGAGAAATACATCTTGATGCCATCTATTAGGTCATTTATTTAATAGATTAAAATACTTAAGGAAGAAAAGTCAGTCTGGCATTTTCTCCAGTCTATTCTCTTTGGTGGATGACTGAATTGCAGAGAAAATTCAAAGAGTGGATGCAACACAACATTAAAAGCTTCGTAATCAAAACAGAGAGCATAAAAACACTTGAGCATTGTCTAATGGACAATTTATCATCCAAACATATGCATTCATTAAGGGAAAAATTACTTTCAAATATCAGTAAAATAAACTGGGTCTATTCTGATTTCTTATTTCTACAGCAAGAGTGTTCCAAGTTACGGAAACAAGTATATAAAAATGCTTCAGTGCACAAGCAGGACATTTCAGGCATTTAAGTTTATTGGACAAAGCTGTTTGAACTGCTTGAAGATGGTAAATCAAGCAAATATGGAACATTCCAACTGGTAATGTCTTTCTAGGCCAATTATTTCCCTCCTATATTTCAGAGACAGAGACCGTTTTGTTACTTTGTGACTATTATTATTATTAATGGAACAACTACTACTAATAAGAAATCATTTTCTGTTTTGCCTTAGCAGTGTGGACTCCAATCGCTCATAACAGTTTCCCCTTCTGTGGCAGAAAACACATCTTTCAAGCACAGAGCAGAAGACCAGCGCCCTCACACTCTCTCTCCTTATGTGAATTCTGGGTGCTGAGATCACAGTCAAATGGCAGAGGGAATCACTCTGTACAGCTGGTGGCCTGAGCCGCCTGCTCCAACAGTTTGCTGCATTGCTCTGAAATTAACACTACGAAGCAGCACTGTAGTTGCCCTAAGGCCACAATTCAGCCACTAAGTGGGATAAAGAACTTTCATAAATAAACAGGCTAAGCAGTAGCTCACTGAGCTGTGGCCTCAGGCACGTGGAAAGCCCCACTTTTCCCTATGAGTGAACTGAGAACTGTTCTAGACTAACTGGCACTGATGAGAGTAATGATAATGTTGGCTGTCGCTTATACAGCACCTGCTGTATGCAAGCATTAGTCCTAACCCTTACAACAATCCTGCCTGGAGTATTGTTACCATCTTACAGATAGGGAAACTGAGGTTCAGCATCAGATACCAAAGTCTTTCTACTACATATACTGCCTCTGGGCTTACTGATCCCTGTCTACAGAAAATGTTTAAATGCTGATAATAGTCTAATGAACATTTGGGTCATTTTATTTCTGCATATGAGAAAATAGAGGAAGCGGAAGAGAAAAGTGCACATCATTAGTTTGTGTCTAACCAGGCCCCAGTTTGAATACACCACCTGTTTGGAGCCAGTCTGCCGAGTGAGAGAGAGAGAGAGAGAGAGAGAGAGAGAGGCATTGTAATGACAAGGACAAGGACTTTGGTGTCATTCTGAATGGAGGTTTTCTCTGGCTGTGTGATCTTTGGGAAGATAGTTAACTTTTCTGATCATCATCTCTTCATTTGTGAAGTAATAGTAATAGCCAAAATTCATTGAGCACTTACTATGAATGAAATAGTTTTCTAAACCCCTTTTAATATATAAATTCATTTAATCCTGGGAACAATTGTATTAACAACTCCAAATGATAAGCCTGAGTTTCAGAAAGCTGAAATGATTTGTCTGGGATGATATGGCTAAAAAATGCCACGACAGATGTTCTAACTCATATATTCTGACTCCAGATCTTGGGGTTATGACTAAATTACAACTAAATCCTTTCCTCCCATGGCTCTTTTAAGGATCAGAGATTATATACAGTACATGAACCACATGGTCATATGTAATATGGCTTATTGAGACTATTTTAAAGAGTATTCAATGCTAATATATCACACATAAAGAGTATTAAATTTTAAAGAGTATTCAATGCTAATATATCAGACATAAATAATGACTACATTATTATAATTGTTTAGGGCCAACTGACTTTGTAAATAAGGCCAGGTATATTCAATAGAAATTTGCTATGTTATTAAAGAGACAAGTTCCCTGGAAGAAGTCTTTATTTAAAATATGTAAATGAGATAAAATGGTAAGTTTGAGGGAGAAGACGCGGTGTCTGAGGCATCTCCTTAGCCTAGAAAGTAGTATTTAGAAAAGGCTCAACAAAGTGACTCAAACTGTATTGCAACAGGAAAAAAAAATAAACATAACCATTGTGTTTGTATTTTAGTCATTCCTTTCTTCAACTATGCACTGAGCCCTGACCAAGACCCTGGGCTGCAAAGATGCATTTGGCATGGCTCCTCCCCAGGAAGTCACAATCTAGTATCTCTAAAATATATCATAACTTGAATAGTCTCCAACTTACTCTACAGTAATGAGCAATTTCAAAGTCTTAGCGCCTTAACAGACACACAAAAAAGTTTCTTTCTCATACTCAGCTACATGTCCCTCATGGGTAGTCTTTGAAGACTCTGTTCAACATAGTCTCTGGAACCCAGGCTAACAGAGGCTCCGTGGTTTGTAGCTGTACCATCTGGAACAGGTGGCCTTCCATCACCAAAACAGAGCAAGAGGACACAGAAGGATTTTGCACAGACAATTAATCACCTGAGCTTAGAAGTGGCATCCATCATTTCCTCTCTCAGCCCCTGCCCCTAATCAGTCACGCAGCCCACTTTCCTGCAAGCAGGGGAAAGGTGCAGTGCTTCCCTGTGCCCCGAAGGAGAAAAGAACAAACACTTACAGTCTCCAATATCTGGGGAAAGCAGAAGAAGCTCCATCCAGGTATCTGGAAGAACATTCTGTGCCTCTAGCCCTTCTGGTGGAAAGATTGCAGAATGGGTGAACAGTGCTAGCTAGCAAGGCAAAGTGAGGAGAATCAGTTTTTCTTCTCCATCTTGCCACATCTAATTAAGGGAAAAAATCCAGACCATCTGAAATAATCACAGCACTAGTTTTTGGTCCAGATGAGCAGACTACAAGCTCCATATTTGGTTTGTTTTAGAGGGTTCGTTCTTTAAAATGAGTGGGTAATTTCCAGTCAGCAAGGTTTTTTGTTTAGGTTCCTTACATGTAAAGTCCATTTCTAAACTTGAAGATTTTATTCAATGAGAGAACCAAATCACATTTTAGCAATGGCTACGTTGCATAACACAGAAAGCTCTGATTTCTCCCTTCTTCATTGAAAAAGTTGTCACAAAACACCAACAAATTCAAAACAGCTCTCAAAATTACTTTTGTTAAAGGCAGATTCCTGAACTATTCATCTGTGTTAAAATGCATTTTGCCTTGTATCATATGTCATGTTGCCAGCAAAGAGTTGTTTCCATGCCAACTCATTTGCAACAGGGGGGAAAAAAATCAAAGCTACTAACATCTGGAAGATGTCAGTACCGATGTAAGCCACTTGCAATGAAAAACATGGGATGGCAAGTGTCTGCCAAAGAGACCCTATATATGGCATAATGATTTACAATATAATTACCTAACAATGCTTACCATCCCTTCTTTGGCTGTTTTCATGATCTAAATTATATTCCAGAAAAGATTTGCAGAAAAGAAATTAATATACTTCGTATGCAGTGTTTTCATGTTTTCTTATAAAGCTAGCACGTTTTCCTGACATGAAGCTTTTAACAAGCCACTTAATTTCAGGCATAGTCTTAAAAGTGGAACAAGAAACCATTGTTTCACTTTCTACACCTTTTCCTTTCCATCTCTGGTCCTGCCAAGTCCCTTTTCAAATAAAGACCATCAGGGAGATAAAAACTGTTGTTTCAAACAATGAATTTCATGACAAGCAGTTCTATATACTTACTTCTCTTTCTACATACTTCTCTGTTTTTCGGTATCTGTGTGTGTGTGTGCCCTTGTGTGCATGCACCCACATGTGTCTATCTATCCATGTCTTTAAATAAAATAGATTATTTCCCAGGTAATAAAGACAGTCAGAATCCAGAGTGGCTTCTTGGAAATAGTATTCTATGGTCAAAGACCCTCAGGACGCTACATTTTGAGATGATGCCTAATGCAGTCAGAACCGCTGAGGTCTTTTCACAGGTAACAGGATCTACTGACTACGCTTAACTAATACAGGAAAAGCACAGACGATTCACGTTCTGACTTAAAAATGGATCACACGTTTGTACTAAGCCTGAGCAAATTGTAAGCACACAGGGAGGGGTTCGTGTTCATAGACATAGTTTATGTTCCTTATTCAAGCAAGACCTCAGATTTTCCTCCAAGTCCTTCTTGCCTCCTGAATATTTCTGGTTATCTGCAGAATATACCTCATCCGTGTGCTCAGGAAAACTCCACTCAGCTATACTGCCAATGGTGTCTTTTGATGCTCTTCCTGCCTTCACCCCAAGACACTGGGTCTGCCACCAGGCACTGCTGCCAACGGGTTAGGGCTTCAATGTGGGAAAGCTTTGCCAGTGTCCATCACAAGATGGGAACTAGTCTCCTTGCTAGCATTTCCCTCCTCTGGGACATTCTCAACAGTGTTATTTGTGGCCAGAATCTTTGGTGAAACCATTGTTAAGGGTTTTTTTTTTTTTTTAATACCTCGGCTTTCCATGGGACTCCTACATGATTCCAGTGATACCTGGGCCAGTACTAATCGATGTGATAAATTCCCAGTGGCTTTAGCTATATTGTATCTTCCTGTCCCTGCTGACATTCAGATTCTCTTACTGAGACAACCTAGGCTTGTCTGGCTCCTCTTCATTTGGAATGAGTTCTTTCTCAAAACGCTCATTGGTCCCTCTTACAAAGAGGTATCTGGTAGGTCCATGCTACCAGTTCACCAGACACACTACATGCTGGTATGATGCTAGGCAGGGGTCAACTACCAAGCGGTTGGAACATCTATTGCTTGTCAAAGGCCCAAGGACTTCTGAGTCATTTTCAGAGAGGACTCTTCCTCAGGAGCAGCCCTGGGATGGTTCCTTCAGGCCCTTCCCCCGGACTCTCACCATCACTAAAGAAGATTGTGGACACAGTTCTGGATCTTCTCAACGTGAATATAGTCATCTCTCTCTGAAAAGATGGACCAGTGGCCTCCTGAGTCATCCTGAACGCTTGACATATTGGCCTTCCTGATCCCTTGCTCACAGCTGAACTCTAGGCAGAGTTGTAGCTAGTTCTGGGACCTTCCCAAACTTGCAGGTTCATCCCTGTTTTAGGCATTAGGGCTCAGCCTGTTCTTATTGTTGAGTGAGGAGAGAGCCTTCGTTCAGTAACCCGAGGCTCTGCATCATGCCATATCCATTCTATAACCACATGTATTCCACATCTGAAACAAGTCCCCACCTTGCAGTTCTAGTCCACATCTGCCTCGTTCCTCTCAATCCCCTTTTCCCTCCGGAACCCTGCTGCTGAGCAAGTGTGAATGGGTCTTAGAGACTGATGTCTACTCTCTTCTCCCACTGCAAGGCTCTCTGCGCACTGTCTGCTCCCACACTCCTCCTCTCCCATATGCTAGAAACTCCTGACAGGCCCTGAATGACTCCCTCTGGAACTTTTGCCCCCCCTGCTGCTCAGTTTGCACAGACCCATTGCCTCATCCTCGGGACGGTGCCTAGTTTCTAATTCTCAGCCCCAATACCTAGTCTATCCACTGCCCACTGAGCTCAGAATACAGATTCCAACAGAGTCCCTCAGATTCCAACCTGGGGGTTGGAGAATCAATCTCAGCTGATGAAGGCAATGGGGTATCTCACAGAAGCCAGACCTAGAGGAGAGATCACACAAACCACTGGGTCACACTCTCGTGGCAAACAAATATTTTTTCATCCATCTTAATAATATTTGTGTCAATCTTGAAATTTCGTAAATCTCACACAAAACCCCAATTTCCAGTTTTTCTGAGAAATGAGAAGCTCTCACAGTATTGGCTCAAATTTCCTCATGGTGACAATCAATAGGAGCTGTGCAGTGGCTGTCCCAAGGACACACATCCTCCAGTACATGACAGTATTGTGTTCCCTGTGACACAAAGGTGATTTAGTGTTACCCTGGCACTGATGATTTTCTAGTAGTAGAGAACAATTTCTCCATGTTCCTGTCACTATCGAAAGTAAGAAAATGAAAAAAAGATAGAGAAGTTCATATATTTGAAGAAATATACAAGACAGACTACTGTGGCTATGTGTGTATATAGGTACATGTATAAGGGAAGAATAGTCTTACATGTTGAAGTAAAATGTATAATTGTCAATATTTCTAATACACTGTCCATGTTACCCATTTACAGTTTTCTTGATTCAGCCCCTCACCTGAAAGATTGATGGGGCACTTGCCACCAAGTCTGGCTCTAGAAATATTTCAAATAAATAGCTACTATACATTATGACTTAAGAACTGATGAAAGTTGGCCTTATTCATCAAGAATCTCCTGAACAGCTGGGTCATGCCTTACCCTCACTTCCTCAGCACCAATGACACAGATGAAATCACCACTATTAGCATGTTTGAACTTATTCAACCAACATGTACTAAGCTACTCTATGTGTTTGGCACAGAACTGTGCACTTTACGTAATTATATTTACTATCGCTCACAGAGGGCCTACTGTGTACAGCACCAATCCATTTCCAGATATTCTATTATTTTTAATCCTCCAAGGCAGTGATTATCCCCATCTTAGAGTCAGGAAGCTTATAGTTCAGGAAGCTACACAAGTGGCCTACAGACCCACCTTGAAAATGGTGTACCAAAGCTCAAACCCAGGCCGGTCTAAGTTTAAATGTCATTATCTTTCAGGAGAATGGTGTACTATTTGCTTAGATTGCCTAGTCTCTCTACATTGCTCAAAGATGAATATTTTACACCTTGTACAGAAGAGATAGCTTAGTATGAATCTGAGCACCATTTCCCCTTACATAACCCAGAAGAGACTCCTCTATAGACAGGAGCAATTGACTCACCCACCAGAACCCAGCCTGGTTGTTAAAAAGGCTTTATTTTTAATTTCTAAAATAAACTCAGCATGTGACAATACTGGAAAGAAGCTGGGATATATTTTTTTAATAATCTGATATCAAACTGCTTTCTCCACTGCAGGGTGGCACTTAGCCTTCCATGATGTTATGATTGGCACTTTAGACAAACTTTAACCTCTGCATGTGAATAAATAGCAGCAGAAACCCATATGTAGTCGCACAACGAAAAAAGTAATCAAGCTGTCATTACCCTTGACTCTTCTGCTCCCTTGCCCTTGTTTTCCCTCTGCACGTGGTCAGAAATTGAATTGATATTGAATTACCTTCACTTGTGTAATACTATTCATACATGCTTTTGTAATTCATTCACTTCATTCACATTTCACCTTTTGTCATTTCAATCACTTTAAATCTGCTTCCGCCTCTTTCACATTCCGTCGACTAAGTTCCTGGGCATGAGGAGGAGATTTATTAACTTTAATTTCTGGGCTTCTGGTCCCAGTAGGAATAATCCCATCAGGAGATGGGTTTAGATATTGACAATACTAGGCCTGAAGTAAGGCCTGGAGAGTAGAAGGACGCCAGCATCCACAACAGGCACACGTCAGGAAGGGGGGCCTGCAGGCCATAGAGATAGTATCACTAAGTGGCTAAATGTACAGGCTCTGCAATCAGATGGGCAGAGTTCACATCCTGGAGTGCCATTTTCTGCCCTGGGAACTTTTGCAGGTTCCTTAGCCTCTGCATGCCTGTTTCCAGAGGCTGCACAATGCATATAACAATATTATCAACCACACAGGATTATTAGGATTAAATGAGAAAAATCTCCATCAAGCACTCAGCTCACAATACACATGCAATAAATATGAATCATTATTATTATGGTGAAGCTATGAAGATGTAGAGCTAATAACTTTTCTTTTGGAACGGGCTGATGAAAACATTAAAAGGACCTAGAAAACACGCTGCTTCAACAATGTAATGAACATAAAAACAACAACAAAAATGTCTCATTTAAAGCAATTGTCTATTCAGCCTAATGTTAACAGTTGCATTTAGTGAACAAGCATGGTTGTCCCTCAGTATCATTTTCGAATGTAAAAACACTATGTATTGACAAATTTCTTTCAGTGAATTAATGGAGCAATCCTTTCTTAACTTTCTTAACTTAATCCTTTCTTAACTCTTTGGGGGGGCTCTTCATATTTCTACTCTATAAACTCTGGGATAATAATATTCCTTGGGCCTGCCACCTGCTATGAAAGGGGCATAATTTTTACTATGCTAGTTCTTAAACTTCAGAAACTTGCTGAATGAATCCCAATTTTATAGACTTATCCATAACTTACTCTCCCTTTCTCTTTGCAAGGAAAAGAGTGCTAATTTCTCTATCTTGAATGTAAAGACAGCATTGAGTGACCAAAGACACCGATGGAATAAAGCAGATCAAGGCAAGGCAATGTCGTAGGAAAGACATGGATGACTTCTTGGGATCAAAAATGACATCAGCATTGACTTGGGTGTGACGATCCAGGAATGCTTACAGTAGGAATAACAGACGAGGAACCATTGAGTCTAGACGCAAGTACATTTAAGAATTAAGCCTGGTTTAGCAAGCTGGGTAGATTAAAAGAATCTGGGTTGAAAACTTTAAAGTCATCTGGTTTCTCTAACAAAGATGGAAAGCAAAATAGAATCGATTATTTGGAGACAACCTAAGTCTTTTCCATCTTACGAAACCAGAGTCTGTTACTGTAAGCCTGAGTCTTTAAAGGCAGACGTGATCTCCTCATTCATTCAGGATCACTGATGACTATATCTGTGGATAAAACTACATGAGCCAACTAGACCCAGGGATCCTTTGCCAGCCAGTCCCGAGGATCTCTCAGGAATCCAGTTTAATAGAGGCCACCCCCTTGGAGTCCTCATATTCCATTTAACAGAATCTTCTTTCTTTGTACCCTGTTATAGATGTTTCCTTGGTAGCAAAGGCTTCTAAGGAGCCATGATACTGAAGATTTTTGTTTGTTCTCATTGAAGCTATTCCAGCACCTTTATCAACCAAAAACTACCCCTCTCTGGCCCTTTTCCCAGTCAGTTATAGCTTTGGAAGTGTAGTGACCAGAACATGTTTTTCCTCAAGGGTAACATTATACTTTCTATTTTCATTCTAATACACTTCTTGGTGATGCCAAGAACACTCTGGCCTTTTTTTCTGCAGCTACATACAGAATCTTCAAGACCTGAGACTCCATGGTCCCTTAGAAGCAGTTCAATCCAGCCACTATTTATTGAACTCTTAGAGAGGACACAAAAGAAGGAAAAGGCTCAGTTTTGTCCTCAAGTAGCTACAATCTTCCTGAAGACGTAAATTGATGAATACCTTAAATAATAAACAATGCAATATATTGTTAATTATCATAGATTAGATTGCAAATATAGAAATTCAAAAAAATCTCAGTACTATTATTTTAAAGCAAATATATTGCTAGGTTATAGTAATGGTAATGTGTAATTATTCACTAAATGGGATATAATAAAATAAATTAGGTGATTATCTCTTCTAATAGTTGGGGTACAGTGGTAAAATATTTGACCAGGATCTTATCGTTATTACACATTCTGAAGGGGCATTCAGACAAAGACAGACTGATTAATATTAACTAGAACTTTTTCATGCCTAGCTCTGGAGAGTTAAGGCTGTCTCAAATGTGAGCCAGAAGAATTTCGTTTACATTGCTAGCCTAAGGCCCAAGCCAGAGATGACAAATACTGAGCGTGTATATTCCTCTGCCTCCTAAAATAAATACTAGATCACAGCCTTTTTCTCAGTGAATTTTTCTCAGTTCAGTCCTCCTAGTGGCCATCACCACCAATCAGAAATTAGCATTGAAAACTGATACCTGTTTGTCAGCCTTACCTCAGGTCCCAGCATGTGTTAACTCATATCACAGCCTGGATACAGGGTAAAGCCTCCATCATGTCCTAATAAGTTCTTAGGATGCCTTCCATCTTTATGACTCTAACGAGCTCAAATCAGTAATAATTACAGACACTTAATTATGGAAGATCTTCATTTCCAAATAGAAGTGGAAGACATGAGTATAGTCTCAGTCCAACGTGCCAGCTGAGACAAGAAATACATGATGTACTCTCATGATGGGAAAGCTGTTTACTCAAGTACTGATGTATTAAAGGGCACTGTATTAGGGTTCTCCAGAGAAAAGGAAAAAAATAAGATGTGTATAGAACAAGAGAGAGAGACTTATTTTACGAAGTTGACACCTGTGATTTTGGAGGCCGGCAAGTCCAATATCTGCAGGGTGGGCTGGCAGGCTGCAGACCCAGGGAAAAGTCAGTGCTGTAGTTCAAGTCCTAAGGTCACCTGCTGGCAGAATTCCTTCTTGCTCAAGAGAAGTCAGTCATTGTTCTAGGAAGGTTTTTAACTGTCAGATGAGCACCACCCACATGATGGAGGGGAATCTGCTTTACTCAAAGTCCACTGATTTAACTGTTAGTCTTGTCAAAAACCACTCTCCCAGAACACATCTAGAATATCTGACCAAATATCTGGGAACCATGGCCCAGTCAATTTGACACATAAAATTAACCATCACAGCCACTTATGCTTATTTCTAATTTATAATCTGCAAAATCTGAAATCACTCAGTAGTAAAGCACCTGCACAGCCACAGTGGGGGATTTGGTGATATGTCCTCCACTCTGGCGTTTTTTATTTACCAAAGTTTTCTTTCTGTTAGGTGAGGGAGATCCATAGCAAAGAGTGTACAAAATTTAAACTTGCAAGTGTAACGTTAATATTATCTGAAATTTTACAGGCATATTCTCTGTATCCAAAGACATCCTTTAGTAAATGTCATTTTAAAAATCCCATCATCAAAGTGGTGGTCTCATGTGGTCTTATTGTCAAATGTGGATTAAAAAAAAAAACTCCAAACAGTATGGATGTCAATTTTTTGGCATATTGACTTTTTTGTAAAGTTTTTTCTTTCAAGTATTAACATATAAAAATATTTTTTAGAATAGGATCCAGATCATAAAAAGGACTCCTCCAAATCAATAAGACAAAGAAAACCCAACTGGAAAAAAATGTTAAGATATAAAGAAGGCAACTTTACATAAAATTTCTAATAAACTTACCATGAAACAATCGATCAGTGTTCAGGGAAAAGCAAATTAAAACCACAATGAGTAATCATTTCACATTGGAAATACTGTCAGATTTTTTAAATTCTCATAGCATTGAATGTTGGAAATAATATAGAATAGCAGGAACCCCTGTTTAGAGTAAAACCACATTAGGGAACAATTTAACTATATTGACCAAGATTGAAGCTACACTCGTCTTCTGACCAAACAATTCTACCTCTAAAAAACTCTCACACGGGGCTTCCCTGGTGGCGCAGTGGTTGAGAGTCCGCCTGCCGATGTAGGGGATGCGGGTTCGTGTCCCGGTCTGGGAGGATCCCACATGCCGCGGGGAGGCTGGGCCCGTGAGCCATGGCCGCTGAGCCTGCGCGTCCGGAGCCTGTGCTTCGCAATGGGAGAGGCCACAACAGTGAGA
>RJWK010012703.1:0-40059 GCA_004363435.1 Platanista minor | reverse complement strand
ATGATACTAATAGATGGAGAGATATACCATGTTCTTGGACTGGAAGAATCAACATTGTGAAAATGACTCTACTACCCAAAGCAATCTACAGATTCAATGCAATCCCTATCAAACTACCACTGGCATTTTTCACAGAACTAGAACAAAAAAATTCACAATTTGTATGGAAACACAAAAGACCCCGAATAGCCAAAGCAATTTTGAGAATGAAAAACGGAGCTGGAGGAATCAGGCTCCCTGACTTCAGACTGTACTACAAAGCTACAGTAATCAAGACAGTATGGTACTGGCACAAAAACAGAAATATAGATCAATGGAACAGGATAGAAAGCCCAGAGATAAACCCACACACATACGGTCACCTTATCTTTGATAAAGGAGGCAGGAATGCACAGTGAAGCAAGAACAGCCTCTTCAATAAGTGGTGCTGGCAAAACTGGACAGGTACATGTAAAAGTATGAGACTAGAACACTCCCTAACACCATACACAAAAATAAACTCATAGTGGATTAAAGACCTAAATGTAAGGCCAGAAACTATCAAACTCTTAGAGGAAAACATAGGCAGAACACTCTATGACATAAATCACAGCAAGATTCTTTTTGACCCACCTCCTAGAGAAATGGACATAAAAACAAAAATAAACAAATGGGACCTAATGAAACTTCAAAGCTTTTGCACCGCAAAGGAAACCATAAACAAGACCAAAAGACAACCCTCAGAATGGGAGAAAATATTTGCAAATGAAGCTACTGATAAAGGATTAATCTCCAAAATTTACAAGCAGCTCATGCAGCTCAATAACAAAAAAACAAACAACTCAATCCAAAAATGGGCAGTAGACCTAAATAGACATTTCTCCAAAGAAGATATATAGACTGCCAACAAACACATGAAAGAATGCTCAACATCATTAATCATTAGAGAAATGCAAATCACAACTACAATGAGATATCATCTCACACCAGTCAGAATGGCCATCATCAAAAAATCTAGAAACAATAAATGCTGCAAAGGGTGTGGAGAAAAGGGAACACTCTTGCACTGCTGGTGGGAATGTGAATTGGTACAGCCACTATGGAGAACAGTATGGCGGTTCCTTAAAAAACTACAAATAGAACTACCATATGACCCAGCAATCCCACTACTGGGCATATACCCTGAGAAAACCATAATTCAAAAAGAGTCATGTACCAAAATGTTCATTGCAGCTCTATTTACAATATCCAGGAGATGGAAACAACCTAAGTGTCCATCATCAGATGAATGGATAAAGAAGATGTGGCACATCTATACAATGGAATATTACTCAGCCATAAAAAGAAATGAAATGGAGTTATTTGTAGTGAGATGGATGGACCTAGAGTCTGTCATACAGAGTGAAGTAAGTCAGAAAGAGAAAGACAAATACCGTATACTAACACATATATATGGAATCTAAGAAAAAAAAGAAATGTCGTGAAGAACTTAGGGGCAGGATGGGAATAAAGACACAGACCTACTAGAGAATGGACTTGAGGATATGGGGAGGGGGAGGGGTAAGCTGTGATAAAGTGAGAGAGTGGCATGGACATATATATACTACCAAACGTAAAATAGATAGCTAGTGGGAAGCAGCCACATAGCACAGGGAGATAAGCTCGATGCTTTGTGACCACCTGGATGGGTGGGATAGGGAGGGTGAGAGGGAGGGAGACGCAAGAGGGAGGAGATATGGGAACATATGTATATGTATAATTGATTCACTTTGTTATAAAGCAGAAACTAACACCATTGTAAAGCAATTATACTCCAATAAAGACGTAAAAAAAAAAAAAGCCCAATTCCTCCCAATATGTAAGGTTATATAGATCCATGGCACCCTGAACTTCTTATCACTATACATACTACATACCTTAGGCAGCAATTTCTCACCTGTCTTCTTCAATGTACTATAAGGGCAAAACCATGTCTATCTTCCCAGACATTATATCCCCAGTGACCTTTAGCCCATGGCCCAATATGCAGTAGGTAGTCAATTATTATTGCATGAACAAAAGATCCATCCATATCTCCCCAAATTAGGCAAAAAAAATTTTTAGCCAATCCCAAATAAACCACACTCTGTTTTGAGGCTTGAGTCCTTTGCTCTTCATAGGCATGAACCATAGATACTGAATTAATATTACTTTTTTTTAATGTCAGAATTTTTTTTTAAACAACCTATTTCTCTGTAATAAAACCGTTAATTGAGTGGTGCCACTCAAGTGCACTAAGGTTTAAATTAAAATGGTCAGAACAAAAGCAAATTTTATGCTTTCAGCTAGACATTCAATCCTGAAAGCCATTCCATCAAGAACTTACACTTTGGAAAAATAAAAAATCAGCTTTCTTGAAAGGTAAACCAAAAGATAATTTACAAAGAGGTATCCATTTGACAGTCTCAGGTGACCAAAAGACTGGGCCAGCCTGACTTCCCCCCCACCCACTTCCTCACAGCACTTCTGAGTTTTACATAAACTGTAAGTACCCAGATATCTGCACAATATTCCTTAGTGATAAATCTAAAAACTGAGTCACAAGAAAGCCAAACAATTTGAGATTAACATACACTCACCAGTATTGGCCCTGGTGATATAAAATCAAATAAGTCATAAAATAAAACAACAATAAAAAGCCAGTGCAGAAAAATATGAAGTAACACAAGGAAGTTATAAGTAAAATGTTAGAAATATCAATCCACATATAGTCATCATCACTCCCAACTTTAATTGTACACTCAGAATGTTCAAGGTATTATGCTAAACACCAGGAATACAATAAGTTCCCAATTCAAAGTTCCCAGTCCGATGGGAGAATGAAACCTAATTAAAGACAAATGTGTGACAGTAGATGATATTGGAAGGTAAGGTTGATGCTTTCTAAGACCATGAAGGAAGGCTTCACCGAATAACAGGCATTTGAACTGAATTTTGAAATAACTGAAGTTTGAGAAGCAGAGTGGAGTGAGGACATCTTCAAACAGAAGAAATATCTTATGCAAAGACATCATAAAAGTAGATTGGTTCTGTGTTAAAGATAATGGAAAACACAAAAGGAGATATGTGTGGTTCCTTCCCCGCAAGAAGCTGCATACCGCACTGGGAGACAACACTGACATATAAAACTTAGAAAATAGAGTCAGGGCCCCAGTAGCTAAACTGTATGATGTACACTCTTACTGCTATCAAAGTTCAGGAAAAAAAAACAGACTACCTTAATTGTAGAGAAGTTTATGGATGATGTGGGACACCTGCTGAGTAAGATAATTAAGTACCAATGGCAAGCAGAAAACCATAAGTAAAGAAACCAGAGTGATGCATGGCATATACAAGACAGTGAAGGAGAAATAATGAAAGCCAAAGACAAGCATACAATCTAGTAATAGACGGTAGCAAAAAGAACTTCCATTCCCCTACCACTGCACATGCTTAGAATCTCACCTCCCCTTCTTTCCTGTACCACCTGGATCCCACTCCACAATAGAGTCCTCCTGTCCAGGGGTCACTTGGGGCAGGCAAGTGTGGATGTGGGAGGAATCTGACTGCTTGAGAAATTTCTGCCCAACAATCTACACCAGCTGGTAGTCTCCTAGATTCTAGAGCAGGTACATTTCCTCCCCCCTCCATTTGAGAGAATCCCAGCACCAGTGAAAACTTCAGAATAAATTACCTAAAATTCTTTTGAAAATCAATTTCACTTTAATACAGCTCACTTGTGCCACCTTAATCACCACCTTGGGGGAAGGAGGGTAATAAAACAGTATATATTGTCTTTTCTTACAGGGTCTAAAAAAGAAACAAGAAATGACAGGAGATATTAGAAGGACTACTTTTCCAAGGGAAAAGAAAAAGTGTTTTGGCTCAGAGAAAGGAAAAGTGAAGACAATTCTACAGTAATTTATTAAAAACAGCAACCCTAAAATTAGGGGAGGCAGTAGAGAGCTAGCAGAGGCTGTAGAGAAAAGAGGGGGGGGGGGGGGGGGGGGGAGAAAATGTAGCTTAAGAAGAGATGGAATGATGTATTGTGAAGCCACCCTCCATGCCATATATCCCTATTATCCAAAATTCTTTATCCTTGATCTCGGAGAAATTAGGTACCCACCTGTAGTGGCTCCTTTACTCAAAGAGCTCTTGAAACAAACCACAGGAAGTGCCTCCTATGGTTTAAACCTAGGGAAACAGTGTTCATTCTGCTAGAGGGATATATACTCCAGGCATTCAACATAAAAATTCTTAATTTATTTCAAAACAGAAATATTACACAGTGGTTTGGTTGTGGTTATTTATCATGTGAGCATTATGCTGCAGTTACTATGAGTCAGATAAACTTAATGGTTGGGCTTGAAAACTAAACTAACAGGTGTTCTATTTGTCTAGGAAAACGAATTCACATTTGAGAGCATACTACTTACAGATAAACTTTTGGATCAGGGTTCTTTAGTAAATAAGCTAAAGTAGAGGAAATAGGGCAATATATTTAACAACGTAAAAACAAGGGGAAGAAAGGAAGGCAAGGAGAAAGGCACTATTGAAAGGCATGTCAGTAATGCCTTTTACAATATTTAAATAAAAATAACCCAGCCTGAATTCCAAAATCTATTTTTTTAATGTATCTTTCGCACCCTTGCAAATTACACTAAGCACAGTACCAGACTGTGCTCCTTAAGAGCGACAGTGAAAAACTATAAGCAGGAACTTAACGTTAGTTTTCTCCTTAAATTGATATCGCTAATAGCCTCCTGTAAAAAAAAAAAAAGGTCAGGATATCTACATTTCAGAGGGCCCCAAAACAACTCAGCATCAGGAATACTAACCGATATGCCAGGCTGGGTCAAACCCGGCCAGCTGTTGCTGCGAACACCTCAAACGTAGGCCTGAAAGCTAGATTGGCCGGGGGCGGCGAAATATAAGGCTGGGGGTTATTTCCCCTGTCTCCGCCCTACTTCCAGTCCTAGAAGGGACAAAATCTCACCAGTAGGTCGCTATTTGTCTCCAGACGGAGGTGAGGCTTCCGTTGCTTGAAGACGCGCTTTAGAAAACAGCGGGGAGCCTTCCGCTTTATCAGCTTCCTCTGCGAGACTGTGGTCGAGAGCGCCATCCTCTCCCTCCGGCTCGGGCACCAGCCGCCTGAGCTTCCTAGGTCCTCCCTGCGCCGCACTGCAGCTCACACCCGCTGGGACACAGAAAACCCCGACTCCGTTGCTTCTATAGGCCCTGAGACCCGGCCGGAACTTTTGAATCCGCCGCCAATTGAGCGCGCCTGGCGCCCGGTAGTGACGTCAGCCCGCTCAAGCCCCGCCCCCCGCGGCGCCTGGCTGTTGATGGAACACACCCTCGGTGGGCGTCCCGTGACGTCATAGACGGGCGAGCATTGAGGCTTTAGCCTTTAGCACTAGCTCTTTGAAACAATTTCTCCAGTGTTCGATAGAGACGTTGGGAAATTGTGAAAAATGTTGGTATGCCAAAGCAGCCACACTTACTGTCCCAGCTTTCATTCTCTACTGAGCCTAATACCAATGAAAGAAAAAGTAGATGAATAGAAAGAAGTCTATGATGTTTCATCAGGATTCTTGAAGAACTAATGGCTTCCTAGCAAGGCATGATTTTCTGATATTAATAGCTAACGTTTTTCACTTTTACGTAATTTTATGTTATCTTATCTGAGGTCTTTTCATGATTCAAGCTTTTCTTTACAAATGCTGCTCCCTTTAAGGCCCCTACATTTAACCTTGCAATAACTTCTGTTGTAGTTTAAACGCTACCTCATTGAATCCTTCTTTTCCAACCTCTTCCATCTTCTGTGCTGCCCCTGTAAGTGTTTCTCAGACGTCATCGTGCATCACCTGAAGCACCACCCCTTGGTTTCTTGGTTCAGTAGGTCTCAATGGGACTTGAGAATTTGCATTTCTAACAAGTACTCAAGACATGTTGGAACACCGTTAGTCTGACCACTCTGATATCACTGTGATGTTATTTGTTATTACCTCTAATACTAATGCTGTAGAAGTTGTTGTGTTGTGCTTTCAATATCCACATAGATCCTTCTATCTGGCCTCCCACTTTCAAGATCTCCTCTCTGCCAATAATCTTATCTTTCATCCTATGAGCCATTTACATCTGTGGTCATACACTAGGCCTTGTCATTACTAATACCCTTCCATATTCTCAATTCAGTTGTCTTACTCTTCAACCTTATCTCTGGAACTCACTTCCTCCAGTATCCCCACTTCAACAGTTCTTACCTGCTACTGGATCACTGTCCTCTCTGTCTCTGCCATGTCCCTAACCTTAATCTATTTTTTATTCTCCTTCCTGTGGTCTATTGTACATCACCATAATATCCTCTTGCATTTATCCTTAACTCTCTAGTCAGGCTCTTTTTTTCCCTTATACTCCATTGACAAAAACCCAACCCTGCTTATGTTAAAATCTCAATCCATTCTGTATTTGCATCTGTACATTGATGTTGTCTTAAGAAAAACATGCAAGTTTGTGTCTGGTCTCAAGGTAAATACATGACCATTTTATTGAGCCTCTAAGTACAGCCTGCAGTCTTTTGCTATTTCTGAAGTCCATTCATTTACGCATTCTCTTCTTCAAGTCTCCCTACACTCCCTACCCCATCCTAACCCTCAGTTGATGACATTGTTTTAATAAAACAATGTTTTATTAAATAGAAGCACCCCATAGAGACTTTCCACATGCTCCCAACACCACATCTACCCATCAATCTCCATCTGCTCCCATGGATGAACCATCTATCTAAGGCCAACTAACCCACTTGTGCCCTAGATCCCAGTTCACTCCCTTTCTTAAGGACATCCTCCGGCAATTCTCCCCTATTTTGCTTCATGAATTTTCCTTCTTTGCTGAATTTTCTTTTCATCTGCACAAACACATGCTATAATATCTCCAACCTTTTGAAAACTCTTTCTGGATCTTATATTTAGCAGCTTCCTTCTCATTTTTTTCACAGAAAAACTAGAAAGGATTGGCTAAATTTTATGTCTTCAATTCCTTTCCTCCCATTCTCTCTTGAAGCTACTGCAATCAGACTTTAGTACCTATCTCTCCCCCAAAATTATTTTGGTTAACATGATCAATAACACTTTTAAATCCAGTAGTCATTTCTCAGGCTTCAGTTTATTTGACTAACCAGGAATATTTGTTGGGTTTTATGATTCTTTCCTCCAAGAAACATTTTCTTTAATTGGATGTTATTCTCTTTTGGTTTTCCTCCTACCTGATGGGCTTTTAGTCTCCTTTTCTGGTTTCTTTGTGTTCTTTATCTCTAAATCCTGGAGTATCCCAAGACTTAGTCCTCAGATTTCGTCTCTTCTCTATCTACACTCATTCCCTCTATGACCTCCATCCAGTACCATTGCTTTAAGTACCCAACGTACATCTCCAGTTGATTCTCTTCCCTAATCAGACATGTATATCCAATTCTTCATTGAACTGGAATTTTTTTAAGTCATATTAAATTTAACACATTCAAAATTAGCTCTTGATACACCCCTGTATCCCCAAACTGATTCTCCCACCATCTTCCCAGTCACAGCTGATAACACTTTCATCTTTTCAATTACTCAAGCCAAAATCTTGGAGTCAACCTTGGCTCCTCACTTTCTTTCCCCTCATATTCAATTTTTCAGCAAGTTCTGTCCCCTCTACTTGCAGTATCTTATCACTTTTGGCCAAGCCACCATCATCTCTCACTTGGATTATTGTGCAACACCCTCCTGTGTCTCAGACTGTTTATATTTATCCTCAACAGAAGAGCCAAATTTAACTCAGATTATGTCACTCTTCTGCCCAATCCCCTTCCATTTCCCTCAAAATAAAAGTCCCTACATTGACTTATGAAGCGTTATCTGTCCCCTAAATGCAAAGAAACCTATGAATATACAGTTAACTCTTTGACCTGGTCTCCCACAATTCAGAAGCTCACTCTCTTCCAGCTATATTAGACTCCTTGATTGCTCTCAGACATACCTCAGAAATCCAACAGATATGCCAACCACTCTCCCATCAGGTGTTTACACTTACTATTCTCTCTGCCAAGAATATTTTTCCCCATTCATCTTCATAAGTGTCTCCATCATCTTTTTCAGGTCTCTGTCAGTATCACAAAGACCTTCTATTTAAAATAGGAACTCCACACATATGTACTTAGAAACACACATGTGCACACACATACCCGGATCCAGTACTGTGCAGAAGCTGACATATGTTCCCAGCTCTGTGTTCAGTGACCTGACATCAGTAGCTAGAAATTGGTCATGGTAGAAGTATTTATGCCACAGGAACTGGCAAATTTTGTTTTTTTCTGGAAAGCAAGTGGTTAAACACTTACCAACATAACACTACACATATCCCTGCCAACCTGAACATCCTAACACTTTCAGTGGGTTATTTTTCTCTGTAGCACTTTTTACTATCTAATATTAGCTTCTGCATATAGAAAAACGTTATTGTAGCTCTATCTATATAATAATAGAAATAATTTGAGACAACGTTCATAAAGGGGGGAATGGAAACACATATTGTCATATGTATGCTTCCTATTGCGATTATCACAAACTTAATAGCTTAAAACAAAGCAAATGTATCATCTTACTGTTCTGCAGATCAGAAATCCTAAAATCAAGGTGTCAGCCTTCCTCCTAGAGGCTCTAAGGGAGAATCTGTTTCCTTGCCTTTTCCACCTTCTAGGGGCCACTTCCATTCTTTGACTCAAGGCCCCTTCCTTCATCTTCAAAGCATATCACTCTACCCTCTGTTTCTATCAGCACATCTTTTTCTGACTCTGATCCTCCTGACTTCTTCTAAGAACCCTTGTTATTACATTGGGCCTACCCAGATAATCCAGGATAATCTTCCAATTTTAAGATTCTTAATCAAATCTTCACATTCTCTTATTCTCTAATTAACATTTTCAGATGCTAGAGATTAGGGCACTGACATCTTGGGGGAGAAGGGCATTATTCTGCCTATCACAGCCTCTCTTCCTGGACTTAATTCTAGAGTAGGGCTGTTCAGTAGAAATTTCTTCAGTGATGGATGTGTTTATCTTCTCTGTCCAATATAGTAACACGTGGCTGTTAAGCATTTGAAATATGGCTAGTGTGACTAACAATATTAATCTCATTTAAATGTGATTAATTTACATTTAATAGCCATGTGTCACTAGTGGCTACCATAGTGGGCAGTGCTGTTAGAGCAAACTAATAGGTAACTCTAACAAGTAATTCTCTGCAATAGTTTTGTAGGTCGGTAGAAGGTAAGGAACAGGAATCAAAGAGAATTTTCAACCTATCTGCATTTTTCATAACTTTTACAATGAAAATACCTTGTTTTTAAATTTTTTACGTATTTAAAAGAATAGTTGAATAGAATATGAGGGTAATAACTGTATTTATCCCTGTAATGAAGCATGTCCTTGTACATTACCTTATTTGATCTTAACAAAACTATGACATTAGTAAGGCTGGTATGGATGTTATTATTTCTATTTTACATGAAATTAAATGGTCAGAGAGTTTGAGTGGCTCAAAGTAAACGAATTTATGTGGGGCTTCCCTGGTGGCGCAGTGGTTGAGAGTCCGCCTGCCGATGCAGAGGACACGGGTTCGTGCCCCGGTCCGGGAAGATCCCGGGAAGATCCCACATGCTGCGGAGCGGCTGGGCCCGTGAGCCATGGCCGCTGAGCCTGCGCATCCGGAGCCTGTGCTCCGCAACGGGAGAGGTCACAACAGTGAGAGGCCCGCGTACCACAAAAAAAAAAAAAAAAAAAAGAATTTATGAGGAAAATTTAAGGCATTAACTTCAGTGTTTTAATTTTCTGATATGTCATACTGTCTTTAAGTGTAACAGAAGCATCTAAATTCTGCTTAATTGCTTTCCTAAAATAAAGTTTTTAATTTATTTTTTTATAGACTTTCACCTTCATTTACTAAAGAATCACAGAGGAAAACATTGGAAAATTTCATCATAACCTAAATTTTCAAAATGGCCTCCCTTTCTTTTACAGTTTTTCAGTAATTTAAGTTCCTTCGATTCAACGGGTTAAAAATCACGAGGCAGCTAACCCTATCCCACACAACTAGAATCTTCCCCCCAAACTGGAAGTGCCTTGAGTGATGACAGCACTTGACTCCAGATCCAGGGAAAGTAAAAGGGAGTCTAGATAGGAAGGACAAGATCTGGACAGGATCTTGACACCAGAAGGATAAATACATCCCTTTCTTTATCCCAACTTGTTCTTCTTCTAATGTAAATTTTGTCCTCGTCTGAAAAGGGCAAGGCCTCTTTGATACTGCTGTTTACTTTGGGAAGACAAAAATAAAATGTATTCAAGGAAAATTATTGAAGGATTTTCCCCCTCTCATGCTATTCTAAGGGCTTGCTGTACATGAGAAACAATTATATTAAGCTATCGAGAATTTTTGTCTTTTGTTGATGACACTTGTTGGTGTCTATTAAGATTCTTTTTAAAACAATGATGCACTTGTTTTTCAGAATCTGTCCTAAGGAAATTACCCCTAAATATAAGGTACATTATGTACAGAGTTTAAAAAAAATTTTTTTAAACATGTCTAATGTGTAAATTTGGGTGCATACATTCAGTTAAGTATTATTATGGCCATATTAAAAACGACATTTATGAAAGTTGTTAATAGCCTAGAAGAAGGTCCATGTTAGTGCCAAGGGGGAAAAACATACCTACATACCAAATTAAATATAATATGATCCCAAGAATATTGAATGCATGCACACACACACAACACTGGGAGGAAACATACCAAAATATGAAGAGTTTTTAGGTATTGGGAATATAGATAATTTTGTTTCATTATTTTAAATGTTATCCAATATTCTGTAATAAACATACTTAAAACAAGAAATAATAAGATATTTCATATTTTAGGTAATTGACGGTTTAAGTGTTTACTGAATGAATTTCATTAAAATACATTAAGAATTTCATTAAAGAACTTCATTTAAAATACATTAAAATAAAGAAAATTATTTACATTAGAAGACCTAAAAACTTAATTGACAATACTTTCTGTTGTCTGACATAATCTTGGAAAACAATTTGATTTTACTTTTCATAAATTGTACTAATGCATACATATGGAATATGTTACTAGGTAATGTATTACTCTGAATCAACATTTTTGGATAATTTTAAATGAAATGAATGATTTAGAAGATTATTTCTGACTTGTACTTTTGTGCTTATCAGCAAAACATTACAAAAAGTGTTGACAGTAACTAACACTATTTAGGCTGAATCATAGTTTGCAAAAGGTTTTGACACATTGCATTGTTTGGTCCTTAAAATATCATGTTGATTATAATAATGATTAAAATAAAAATTTTAATCAGCTAGATGAAGCACAGTTACCAAAAATTTCTGTAACTTTAAAACACCTCTGTCATGGCTTCATTCATCATGTGCGAGATACAGAATTTCACAAAATTCTGGAATGTGCACTATTTCAGTTTTTTATCAGTCCAGTGGTTTGTAAGACAAATTACTCCAGGAGCTTTGGAAATTTTCACCTAACTCGTATGATCTCTTAATTAATATTCATATTTCAAATGTTTAGCTCAGCTAAGTACATCTCTTCTTCCCCTCTTCCCCTCACTGATTACCTCATTTTTTAGATTGCATATGGAGTGGTTACAGTGACACAAATCTACTTTCCA
Organism: Platanista minor; assembly: GCA_004363435.1. Lineage (NCBI taxonomy): Eukaryota > Metazoa > Chordata > Mammalia > Artiodactyla > Platanistidae > Platanista > Platanista minor. The sequence goes on along the minus strand of RJWK010012703.1, from coordinate 28,320 downwards.
GTATTGATGAAAGATATTGGCTTTGAAACGAATTCTTGTTATGAATGCCAGAAAACTTAGACTTCTTGATGTATTTTCCATGATAAAAGATGCCGTCGAAGTAGGACATAGTAATCCATAAGAAATGGATATTGCTAGGAAATGCTAAGTGGAAATAAAAATCATAACTTAGAGTAAGATCTACATTGCTAACAATAATTTTTCTGTAACATTTTATTATCAGTTTATACACTATGAAGAATAACTGCTACTAGAACATTATTTGGAACAGGATAGGGCAAAAGTAGAGAAATATTGCAATCTAACAATTTTACTCAGCTGGTAATGGGCCCATATCAAACCATCAGGAATTTTTTTTTTAATTTCATGACTCCAGACAGTTTTCAGACTGGCAACGCTTTCCATGAATAAATTAATAAGAATTCCGTAAGAAAGCTAAATGACATTAATTGGTTAATTGTCAAGAAAACAAGAATAAACTAACCATTTATTGCCAGGTAATACTTTTTGTCTTAAATCCCTAAAAAAGCCATGACATTTATCTGGGGGGAAAAAAAAAAAAACCACAAGAATTTTTAAGAAAATGAGGAAAATTTCAAATTACTTATTATTTAGCAACTTTTATTGGAAAGTTAGAGAAGAAAGAGAGCAAGGCTATAATGAAGAAAGGAATACATTTTCCTCTCCCACTCCAGGCTTCCCAGTCTGGATCAGGCACAAGGGAGAGAGAAGCTTTAAACTGGGTAAGAGCTCAAAGTTTTTATTTTTTCTCTGGATTGAATTGCAATGATGGGATGATTATGAGACTAGACTAGACTTTTTATCATCAAAACAGAGGGGCTTTTAGTTTATTACCTACGAGAGACAGTAAAATCCTGAGATTTCCATCTAAGAAAGAAAAAAAGAACACATTTTGAGGGAGAACGAGAGAAGGGATAAAGTTAGCTTCTGCTTACACTTCATCAAGTCTGTCTTTTTCAGTCAGCTCAGCCTTAAAATATATAATAAAAAAGAAGTTTTATTCTTTGTATTTACCATGTATCAGGAATTGCTCTGAACACCTAACAAGCAAGAGTGAATTTAATCTTCTCTAGGCCTTTAGAGGTAAGTACCATCATTATCTTCATTTACAGGGAAGGAAAGAGAGACCCAGAGGTAACTTACTAAAACTTACACATTCAGTATATGGTGGAAATGAAATTCATCACCCCAAAAACTGGAAACAACATAAATGCCCAGTTAAATAAATGTAGTGTTTCCATGGACTGCCATGCACTCACTTAAAATAATGATTTTAATCACCAGGTAGAAATATGTAATTTGCTTTATATCTTTTGTTAAAAAAAAAAAGCTTATTAAAAATGGCTAGAAGAAAAATCACAAAATGTGAATATGGGTCATTTTTTTTCTCTGTAATTTCTTACTTATTTAATGTGGTGACATTACTTCTCTATGGGAAAATAAATTTATAATAAAATGGGAAGAGGAATCCACTTTTTAAAATTTTGATCAAATCTAGTCAAAGTGATTTATATTTTAAAAATTGATTTAAATGAGGTTTTTCATACAGCTGACCCTAGAACAACATGGGTTGAACTACTGGGGTCCACTTATACGTGGATTTTTTTCCAGTAAATACGTACTACATAATCAGATTGAATCTGTGGATGTGAAACGTCTGATAAGGATAATTTACCTACTGTAGTGACCGGGATTTTCGACTGTGGTGGGTGTCAGTGCTCTTAACCACTGCATTGTTCAAGGGTTAACTATGAGACTAGCAAAGGCAGTAACAAAAATGTCTTATTCATTATGGAAAACTGATTTTTTAACACGGACACTTCCTTAAACTTTATCTTCTGTAAGCACATCAGTGCTCCAGCAAGAACAAAGGATTAAGTGGAAATGAAGCACATGCCCCTTTCTTGAGGGTCAGTATCTGAAAGTCACATATACAGTTGGCCCTCCAGATCAGCAGACATGGAACCAGCCCACTGTACTGTGCCATTTTATATAATGGACTTGAGCATGGGGAGTTTGGTATCTGTGGGGAGGGGAGGGTCCTGGAACCAACTCCACCTCCTCAATTGAGGGACAACCATACCATATCATTTCTATTCCTCTGGTCAGAACTCTGATACATGACCACACCAAGATGTAAGTTGGGGAAGAAAATGCTATTTGTATTTGGGCTACAATGTACCTAGCTAAAAACCAAAGAATGTGTAATAAAAAGCAGCCTCTGACACTGGAGGTTTTACTGGAAGTCAGTATGAGTAGAGATTAAAATGGATTTTGAAGTCAAATAAACTGGAATCAGAGTACACCTCTGTCACTTATTAGCTTTGAGAATTTGGGCAAGTGGCTTAATCTCTCTAAACATGAATTATATTATCTTAAAAGGGGGAAAAACCTAATACTATCACTATAGGGTACATTTCCCAGATTTTGGCTACCTCCCTGTTTTTGTAGGAAATAATTATTGTGTGACTCTTGTAAAGCTGTCCTCACATGGACAATTTTCTGTTTATATCAAGTGCTCCCATAACGGTTTGTCATTATGTTCTCTAAGATATTTTCCTACCAAAAATTAATTAAATATTAAGTTATATGATTAGTTCAATTATCATAATCATACACCAAACATAAAGATGTGCTTTAAAAGAAAAAGCTTGTATTTGACTGCACAGCTGATGACAGAAGTATCATTGTATTATCCTCCAATTCAAGTTTCTATTCTCTCTACCCATTTACCTCTGTACATAAATTTATAATGCAAAATTAGAGAACATGCAAAGAAACTAACCAAGAGCAGCAAAAACAAGAGAAATAAGTCACCTGAAGTATATCCTAAAGAACATCAGAGGAAGAAACGATTGAATAAAGACATAAATGTTTAAAATTTTTTTACCAAAAACTGAAACCAGCCATATTTTTAAAAATTAAAATAAAATAACAATAAATTTTAAAAGAATATTATTTTAAATTAAATAATTAAATAGGATATTAGAAACAGCAAAATAGAAAAGTAGTAACTTATAAATTGAGGAAATTATAAAGTGATGCAAAAGATGAAAGAGAATTTTTAAAATATGGAGAAAAATTATAGGAGTTCCAGGAGGAGAGAATAGACAAAACTGAAGAGAAGAAATAGTCAAAAGATAATGGCTAGAATTTTCCAGAACTGAATTTTCACCTTCAAGAAACATGCATCTCAGGCAGGACAAATAAAACAAAATCTACACCTAGAAACATGTTAGAAAAACTGCTTAGTATTACCATTGGCAAGGGAAATACAGTAAATTCATCTAGAGATTAATCACAGCCTACAAAAGAAGAAAATTAAGCTAAGAATATAATTCTTGATAGTAAGCGTGGAAGCCAAAAGATAGTGAAAAAACAACTTCAAACTATTTAAAGCTAATAACAATCAATGTAGGATTTTATAACTAAACCATCATTCAGAAATAAGGGCAATAAAAAAGACATTTTCAGACAAACAAGAAAATGATCATTACCATCAATAACTTTTACAGAAAGAATGCCTAGAGGATGTCCTTCAGGAAAAAAGAAATTAAAACCAGAAAGAAGAAATTGTATATAAACAGTAATACACAAGTGGATAAATCTAAACAAACATTGATTCTATAAAATAATAATAATACTCAATTTGGGAGAATTTAGTGGAAATTAAATCTTGGACAACATTGACATGTGAGATAGAATGAAGGATAATCAGAATGAATTTTTTTTTTAAATAAGGTTAAAGTTTATTTCTTTCACATAATTGTAAGCATTCCAGTACTTTACTCAGTACTTCAGATACTCAGATTTGTTCTCCAGAAAATATTTTTATTTAAATTTTTTTTTTTATTTTTGGCTGCGTTGGGTCTTTGTTGCTGCACATAGGCTTTCTCTAGTTAAGGCAAGCAGAGGCTACTCTTTGTTGCGGTGCGTGGGCTTCTCATTGCGGTGGCTTCTCTTGTTGTAGAGCACAGGCTCTAGGTGTGCAGGCTTCCATAGCTGTGGCACACAGGCTCAGTAGTTGTGGCTCACGGGCTCTAGAGCACAGGCTCAGTAGTTGTAGTGCAGGGGCTTAGTTGTTCTGCAGCATGTGGGATCTTCCCAGACCAGGGCTCGAACCCGTGTCCCCTGCATTGGCAGGTGGATTCTTTTTTTTTTGGCGGTACGTGGGCCTCTCACTGTTGTGGCCTCTCCCGTTGTGGAACACAGGCTCCGGACGCGCAGGCTCAGCGGCCATGGCTCACGGGCTCAGCCGCTCCGCGGCATGTGGGATCTTCCCGGACCGGGGCACGAACCAGAGTCCCCTGCATCGGCAGGCAGACTCTCAACCACTGCGCCACCAGGGAAGCCCCTCGCAGGTGGATTCTTAACCACTGCACCACCAGGGAAGTCCAGAATGAAAATATGTTAATGTTCTACTGGGGAAAGGAAAGTAGAAATATTGGACTTTATATTTTATTAAATATGTAAATTAAAATATTAAAGCAATGTTTTTAAAAGAGGAATAGGAAATATAACTTACACACATACACGCACACACACACACACACACACACACACACTCTAAAGAAAGCAGAATTAGCCAAAGTCAGAAAGTACAAACAGCAGTATTATACAAGTATGAGACAATAGAGCAAAAATTTGAAGGAGAATCAAAATATCAGTCTTAAAACAATTAAAGATAGAATAAAAGCTAAAGAGAGTTATTTAACTGGAAAATAGATTTAAGGAAATTATCTAGAATGTGGAAAAGAGATACACTGTATGTAAAATTGTGGAAATTACTCAAGGGAAGTTAAAAGATGGTGAGGTTAGAATGAAAATGTCCAACATAAATTAAAAATGAGTTTTAGATTGAGGGACTAGAGAGAATAAAGGAGAGGCAATACTTTTTAAATGGCTTAGAATTTTCCAGAGTTGACAAAAGATATGAAATCTCAGATTCCTAAAGGAGAAGCAGGAAAAAACAAATTAATATACAGTAAATGCACCACAGGAAAACCGCAGAAAACCTCAGAGCTAGGAAGATATTAAGAGGAGAAAGATGAAAGGGAACGTTTCTTAACTTTTTAAAGGAAGACAATATAATTTTAATATAAAACTAGATTAGGACAATAAAAGAAAAAATATATAGGAAGATCTTACTTATGAACTAGACAGAAAATTCTAAATAAAAATCTTACCCAAAAAATAAGCAATAGATTGAAAAATACATTTAACCCAGTAATATAAGGACTATTAACTTTGGAATAGTTACTAATAAAAATTTATCACAATGACACATTAAAGGGAGAAAATATCATATGAACATTTCCATAGAAGTAAAACAACTTTGATAAAGTTAATCACATTCATAACTTAATAAAACTACTAGCAAAAACTACTAGTAACCCTGAGGAAGGTTATCTATCAAAATTCACTGCAATTTTGAAACATTATAAATAATTCCTTTATAATCCAGAAGCAAAGATGGTGATACAGACAATCATTGCTTCTAGTCAACATTACATTAGATGATCTTTCTAGTGAAATAAGGTAAAAGAGTTATAAAAAATAGGTTGTAGAAGAAAGAAAAATTTTGAAAACTGTCACCATTTGTAGAAAATATTGTGAGAATGCAGGTAACATCCGTGAATAAAAGAGGATATCAAGTTTGTTTGATATGAGCTTAGTATATAAAATCAGGAGTGTCAATGTACCTGAACAACAAATAGAAATATATACTTTTAAAAAGTTATCATCTACAACGGTAACAAAAACCGTACATTTCCTGAGAATAAATCTAATAAATGAGACACAATTATTTTTATGGAGAAAATAGCTAAACATTATTTAAGGCATATAAAAGTCTTAAATAAATAAATGCTATAACATGTTTATGAATAGCAATCACAAATAATAAAAATATGACAGTTTTCCCCAAAATTAATCCATAAAATTAATGCAATTTCAATCCACGAGATTTTTGTGGGACCTAACAAGCAGACCCAAAATTTAAATGGAAAAGTAAAGAGTCAGGAATAGAAACTGAAATAGAAAATAAACATAGGAAAATATGCCTAAAATCTTGGGAATATAAATTTAAGTAACGAGATACAATTTCAGAATCATCAGATTGGCATAAACTAGTAGGTTGGAAAATATCAAATTCTTGTGAGATGCGAGGAATGCATTCCTAGAGAGATGGTAAAAAGCAAAATGAGATGCACATACTCTGCTAAACCAAAATTATTCTGGGTTTCTGCCCTTGATAAACTTTCACATACATGCACAAAGAAATATGCACAAGGATGGCCACTGAGCACTCTTTGCAACAACAAAACTTTGGGAAAACACAACTACATCTCAATAACTGGTTTACTCATGCAGTGGAATAATGCAATATAGCTATTAAAATTATTGAAATAAACATACATGTATTAATAAGGATAAATTTTAAAATATAATGTATGAAAATGGAAGCTGCAAAAACTTACATGTAGCATAACACTGATATAAAAATGTTCAAATATAAAATGGCAGTATAGTTTTACATAAATAAAAAGGCATATATAGCACACACTGGAATGACATACCAACTTCAGGTTAAGTCATTGTCTCTAGAAATGGAGGGAAGGATAAGTGATGGGGCTTTAGCTATTCCTATTTCTTAAAACAAACAAACAAGGTACTTGAAAAGATTGAAACAAGTAGGACAAAATATGAAAAGCCACTTAATCTCAGTGGTGAGGACATATTCTTGTATGTTTAAAATTTGATAATTAAATTTTTAAATTCATACATGTGTACAAAGCTGTACGTACATAGATTTTTACAGCAGCATTGGCTGTAATTGCAAAAAATGTGGAATCAATCTGAACATCCATAAATAGAGAAATTATTAAGCAAATTATAGTATTGAATACATCATACCCAGGAGAGCTATCAAAGTATAAACCTATATGAACGTGTGTTTGATTGATTGTATTGATCGCCCCAATTCTTCACTCTTCCCATCAAAGGCAGGGCATTCTCTCCCACTCTTTGACTCTGAGCTCGACACAATATTCACACTGGCAACTGAAATGTTATCAAACAGAACACAACTAGAGATGAGCAAAGTTCTTGTGCATTGGGACTCGCTCTCTTGCTGCTCTTGCTCTTTCCCCAGAACTATGAGAACATCCCTGGGCTAGCTTGCTAATGTGAGGAACACCTGGAGGAGAGCTTAGTCATCACTATGCTGACCATCTTATTCCAACAAGGCCCCTCAGAGCCTCCAGCTGACTAGAGATAGATGTCTGAGAGAATCCCACTGTGATCAGCCAAACTAAACCCAGATCAGTAAAAATGCCTAGCCGACCATAGACTTGTGAGACAAAATAACAGTTTACAACTTACTGTTTATTTACAAAAATAAACAGTAAATTACCAAGGAAAATTCTGGTTGGAATTCTGGACAGTCATGGAATATTTACAATGTCATTTTCTAATCAGAATTTTTCCTGATAATGTATCTTTTTGATAAATGAACTGAAACAATTCTCACCATTACTTCCCCTTAAATGTGTCCTTCCTTAATTGGCTCTAAAGAGAATTGTTTTGACCTGAAACAAATAGACTGCCAGATATGTCTCCAGCAAAGATGGATTTCTTTGGAATGAGCAGAGAGTTGCAACCTGGGGTCTGCAATCATGATGAACTACATGCATATCCCCTCAGGGCATGGGAAGGAGAACACTTTTATAGAGGGGGAAAAAGGAAGTTGGGAGGGCTGTAGAAAAGAGTCCATGGCTTTTCATTGGCTGAGTCCTTGCCAGGAAAGAAGAGGATTCTTTATTTTTCCTGTTGGGCTCTGTTTTTGTCAAAGGGCATGAGCTTCCCGTTCTGGTCTCCCATCTCTATTTAATTGAGGTTTCTGTTTATCTTTTTTTTTTTTTTTTACAGAATTGAATTTGCATTCAGTACTCCAGTTACAATTAGTATCTAGAAATTTACATTTGCTAAAAGTTTAGAGTTAGAAAACCTCAGCTTACATCAGAAACATATTTCTGTAAGGACCAGTTGCTTCCAGAATATAACATTTTAACAAGCAGTTAAAGAGAATTATTAACAGAGTTTTAAAAAGCCTAAAGCAGTTTCTTCACATTAAAAATGTAAATAAAATTTACAATTGTAGAATCATAAAACTGGAAGAATCCACAAGAGATTGCTTGGCTTTGACACATGATAAATAAGTTCAAATTTTAAATCAGCATTCATTTTAGGATATGAGTTAATATGTGCATCACTTTTACCTCTGCTCTCTATTTTATTAAAATACTATGCTATCCAGAGTAGAGTTATGATTTGCTTGCCAAACTTTTGCAAAGCAGGTACTCTCTTAGCAAACAAATAGCAGACATATTTTTCTGTTTAGGTAAATGTTAATAATCACAGCTGGTTTGGTAATTCAGTTATTTGGCAAAGACATTATAAACTACTTGAAAAGAAACCATCTGGCCTGCAGTTGTAAAACTGAAACCAATTTAAACATTTAAATGGCATTTTGTTTTTCATTTTAATCTGCAAAAATATATTTTGCAAGTTCTAATAAGTGGTTGATTTTTCTCTATTACTTTTATAATATGAATCTGACTCTCAAATAACTTTTAAGTTCAACAAAGCTGTTTCTATAATTATTTTATTGGGACACCTGGTAAGCTAAATGATAAAGAATATAAAATATAAATGCATTGATACACATAGACACAGAGAGAGAGAGAGAGACAGAGAGAGAGAGCGGAAGGGAGGGAGGGAGGGAGGGAGAGAGAGAGAGAGAGAAAGAAAGAAAGAAAGAAAGAAAGGGAGAGTGAGGAAGGAAGGATAGAAGGGAGGGAGGAAGGAAAGAAGAAAAGAAAGAAAGAGGGAAAAAACAGAACTCAAAGATTGTAATCAGAAATATACAGTTTTCCCCACCCACTCTCCCTTAAAATTTATTCAGTGATATGAGCTCTTCACTTTGCCTCTGGAATAAAGCACAAGTAGCCCATGACTGTTCTTCTCACTTTCAGAAAATAAAAAGAACTATAACCACTCCGGGTCTGGTTCTGTAATCAAAGCCTGGATTTGGTACTTAGAACAACCAGTCTCTTGCTACAGTCAAAGTATCCGACCACTTTTAAAATTAGAGCTACTTCCAGTCCCCCAGATGGAGCTTGTAGGCCTGTTGTTATAAGCAAGAAGCCAGTAAAGCAGGGAGGGATACTAATTTTGTATTTTTATCTCGGATTCTTCCCTTTAGGTCTCTCCTACACTTCCATCTTGCTAACCATGATTTTTTAACCTTCCCTCCAGAGACAATGTGAGAGGAAGGACAGGGGATGAGCTGGGGGCAGGCAAATTCTTACTTGACTGCCACTGTCTTAACTTGCCTCTCTTTCTCAAGGGCTGGCAGATGTTCAAAGTCAACACTTTCTCCTCCGGGGAACTTTCATATTTGTTCGAAATGCCCTAGCTTACCCTCTCCCCATTCCAGGTGATCTCTGATCTGCGGTTTCCCTGACTAGGGCAAATGCACTCCATTTCAGTGGTTGCTTACTTCTCTGCCATAATGAGTCTGGTGATTCACCTCTAACTTCTCCTTCTGAGGCTTGTTTGGCCTCTCACGGATGTTGCTTGTACAGTATCTAATAAAGCATCTGCTTCAGCTCTCTCTCTCTTTCTCCCAACCTCATATGATGTGCACTCAGGCATCCTTAACCCCACATACCTAATATAGTGTGACTTTTATTGCAGCCAACCACTCCCGTACCCTCTTTATTTCTCTGTGACTCCCTAACTGCAGGGCCATAGCTCAGCCTTTTTGAGTAATCCTGTTAGAAATCCTCTCTCTCAAGATGAAGAGGGAATCATAATTTTGTTCAAAAAAATCCTTTTCACTAATCTCCTCTCCCTCTCTGCTTTCTTTACTGTTTATATTTCCAATGAGAGTAAGGGGTTTTCAGAGTCAAGACAGCCTTTTACAGACACTTCCTTTGAAAAATTTCATCTTGGCCTGGCATCTCACTTTAAAATCTCATAACCCATTACATTCTAATGTTTCAATTAAATTTTCTCTTTAACATCTGGCCTCAATAGTGGTGGTTTCTTTTTTCCTTTTTTTTTTTTTCATAATAAACCCTAGCCAGAGCAAACATTTAAATGTTGTACAGACACAATATTTCCACCTTTAAATTAATAGTACCATTACAAATATTTGGCACCTGATACAAATCATCATTTTTTCTATAATCTCTATAAGATGTTACAGAATGAGGAATAAAAGGTTAATAAAATAAAAGTGATTGGTTTCTTTTTGTAGTGGCTATTGCCATTGATGGCCTGGAATCCCTGTCATCATCCTTTGAAAAACAGTCCCATATCTTGACCACAGAGGTTATCATGTGACCCAGGCTGGATCACTTATAATTTGCTTTAGTTTTGGCCACAGGGATTGGTCCAGGGATGGGTATATGCGGCTAGGTGAACCAGTCAGAGTTTTTCCCAAGGATTTTTTTGCTAGAGATGATAAGAATCTTTCTTTCCTCACTGATTGTGAAGCTCAAAGTCTGAGACCCCAGAACTTCCCGCAGCCATGTCCCTAAAACCCAGAAAGAAGCACAGATTAGAGGCAGAGAGTTTCTGATATCCCTCAGGCTATCCTAGCTCCTGATATCTTCCTTTATGTGGTCTATCCCAGCATCTTTCCTATAAATTTCCTTTTTCACTTAAGCTAGTTTGAGAGCTGTTTCTATCACTTTTAATCAAACACAATAGATTCTTGATTATTAATTTCACAAAGTGTATATGGTATCTATAAGTGTTTAAACCGAAATAAATAGGATTAGGCTCAATTTTAAAGGCATAGACTACCATTAATACTAAAAGTAGCTACAATTATTCTAAAGGCATGGACAAAGAATAAAACTAGACATTCCACTATTAAATGTTCAAAGGGGGCTTCCCTGGTGGCGCAGTGGTTGAGAGTCTGCCTGCCGATGCGTGGGATACGGGTTTGTGCCCCGGAGCGGCTGGGCCCGTGAGCCATGGCCGCTGAGCCTGCGTATCCGGAGCCTGTGCTCCGCAACGGGAGAGGCCACAACAGTGAGAGGCCCGCGTACCACCAAAAAAAAAAAAAAAAAAAAAAATGTTCAAAGGAATGAAAATGACAGTAGCAATGAAAAACAATAAGCATATTTTTTCAATTTCTTGATTTTTGTGATATCTAAGTGACTGATACTCCTGTTTCTTTTAGGTCTTTGGGGGGATTAAAGGTCAGTGTAGCAAAGTCAGATAAACTAATTAATAGTTAATGAGAGCATTGTTTTCAATTATAAAATATATATAGTAGGAAGAAAAATATGTAAATGTCTTCTCAACAAAAACAAAAACATAAGAGGACATAAAGAGCATTAATTACCTAAATCCAAATATTTAAAAAATATATATCTGCTATTACCTGTTTGTTACTCTTCTCATTCAAAAAAAGACTTGAAGTTGCAAAGGAGCAAGCACTTGTTTTCCAAACTTCCAACAATCTGAGGCTCAAAAAAACTTAAGATACACTGTGTTCATGGAATCATCTTATGAATAATTTCTCCATTATTACTTGCTTCTGGCTTCAGATACTCTTCATAGAAAGAGTAAAAGGTGAAGTCTATTTAATTCTCTCAGAATTTAGAAACATTATCACATAAGCAATATAGTTTCCTATTTAAATAGCAAGCTGAACTGAATTATATTTCTCATTTTGCTATTAAATGAAGTTTAGATTGTGAGCCTAGAAACAGGTTCATGTAGAGTGAAGATCAAGAGTTCATAGGATGAACCTCCTAGAGTAATGGAAATAAAAACAAAAATAAAGAAATGGGAAACTTAAAACCTTTTGCACAGCAAAGGAAACTATAAGCAAGACAAAAAGACAACCCTCAGAATGGGAGAAAATATTTGCAAATGAATCAACGGACAAAGGATTAATCTCCAAAATATATAAACAGCTCATGCAGCTCAATATTAAAAAAACAAGCAACCCAATCAAAAAATGGGCAGTAGACCCAAATAGACATTTCTCAAAAGAAGAGAAACAGATGACCAAGAGGCATATGAAAAGATGCTCAACATCACTAATTATTAGAGAAATGCAAATCAAAACCACAATAAGGTATCACTTCACACCAGTTAGAATGGGCATCATCAGAAAAATCTACAAACAACAAATGCTGGACAGGGTGTGGAGAAAAGGGAACCCTCTTGCACTGTTGGTGGGAATGTAAATCGATACAGCCACTATGGAGAACAGTATGGAGGTTACGTAAAAAACTAAAAATAGAATTACCATATGACCCAGCAATCCCACTCCTGGGCATATACCCAGAGAAAACCATAATTCAAAAAGACACATGCACCCCAATGTTCATTGCAGCACTATTTACAATAGCCAGGACATGGAAGCAACCTAAATGCCCATCAACAGATGAATGGATAAAGTGGATAAAGATGTGGTACATATATACAATGGAATATTACTCAGTCATAAAAAGGAACGAAATTGGGTCATTTGTAGAGATGTGGATGGACCTATAGACTGTCAGACAGAGTGAAGTAAGTCAGAAAGACAAGAACAAATATTATATATTAACGTATATATGTGGAATCCAGAAAAATGGTACAGATGAGCCGGTTTGCAAGGCAGAAATAGAGACACAGATGTAAAGAACAAACGTATGGACACCAGGCAGGGGAAAGCGGGGAGCTGGGTGGTGGTGGGATGAATTGGGAGATTGAGATTGATATATATACACTAATATGTATAAAATAGATAACTAATAAGCTGCTGTATTAAAAAAATTAAATTAAATTTTTAAAAAAGTTCATAGGATGAGTAACTTATCTGTGATTTAGGGTGCCAAATTAATTTTCTCCTAACTACTTTTCATCAGTTCATTTACTCACTTACTCATCACATATTAATTGTACTTTTTAATTTAATAAGTGTACAATAAGAAATTTTCCATGTTGTTCCATGATCACATACAGGAGATGACTAGGCAAACTCAGAATATACATTAAAATATGGTCATGGCTCCAGTGCAAGTGTGTGTGTGTGTGTGTGTGTCTAGGGAAAATGTAATAAGGTTGCAGAGGAGGGAGACCTAAATTTAACTCAGTTGAGGTGGGATTAGAAAATTGAAGAAAGCTACACAGAAGAAGTAACATTTGATTTGAGAAATGAATTCAATTTTCAGTTTAGGCATGAAAAGCTTATGGCTGGTGCAGATGTGGTTTTAGTGACCAAACTACTTTTTAGGAGTCGCTATAGTTATATTTACATAGTTAGCGGGAAGGATGCTGGATTCTGGTTGGAAGGGGATAGTTCAATGTAAATAGTAAGTATCCAGTATAGGCTGAGTGGAAGGTGGTTGCCAGCTGAGGCACTTGAAGTCTACCAGGACTTCATAAAACATGTGGGGCTTCTTAATGGGGACCTTACATTTCTTAATGCACTGTTTAATTTTTTTAATTATATTTTATGTTAATTATAAATGGATATTCTTGAAGTGCTAATTTGTCCAAATATACTGCTAAAATTAAAAAGTATTTTTATTAGACATTTATTTTAAAGTAGTTTATTTTTGGAAAGAAGACAATAGTTTGCCAGAATCTTATCATTATAAAGTAGCTTTTGTTGTTAAATAGAAAAAAATTCCTTAAATCAAATATAATAATTTATCTTTTAAATTTACATTTTCTCCTTGCAAAGTAGAACATTCAGAACAGAAGAAACTTCAAACTCTATTGTCAAACAAACATGTATCTATTACCTTTCATATGTTTCTCATAGTCCTTTTAACTATCCGAGACAATTGTCAAAGCTATTTATATTTAAACAGGGTTTTGCTTCCTCCTAGTTTGAGTTCTCCATCTATTTGATCCTAAAGTGAAATGGTGAATTTGTGACATCAAAAGCCGATCTAGGGCAACCATTTATTATTGTGGTCAATCACGATTTTATGATCTCACTGTAAGAAATAAGAAAAAAATGCACAAAAGAGAGTATTTGTACAAATTGTTCTAACAGTAGTAAAACATTATTCTCATAGCAAAAGAAAATAATAGCTAACATGGCTGCTTCTTTATTATAGTCCTCAGTTTCTATATTCATAGAAGTATAAAACATCCTCTTTTTAAAAATTAGCACCATCACTTTTTTAAAGACCATATTCTTAAATACGTGCAAATATATGCAACTTGTATGAAAATCACCATGTAATGTTCCCATTTGATCAGATTAAATATTGAAGTTTGTGGGGGGACAGCGAGAGGCCAGAAAGGAGGTGAGTTGGTCATATCTCCCAGAACTTTGAACCACATTTTTGGCATCTAAGACAAAGACAAACGTATTATCCATTGCTGCAGTACTTTGCTAGGAATGTACTTTATGCACAAGGGTCATATATTTGTATTTTTTCTCTATTGTAATGGATTAAGTTTGAATCCCATAGCACTATGATATTTGTATTTACAAATAGAAACCATATTTATTCTGAATACATTTGTAACTAAGTACACAATTTACAGCTTTATCACTTGTTTTATGAGTCCATTTGGCTTGGCACAGAAAAAAAAAAAAATTAAGTCTGTGGATTGCAGGGCCTGGTGTTTATTTATGCAGAAACTGCCTATTTATTAACATTAAGCATCTCCCATTTGGTCTCGAAGAGATGTATAGCTACATGGAAACAGAACAGCTTTCAGTAGATGATTGCCCAACTACAGATGCTTTTTTCCGATACTGTCACAGCTGAGGAGGTCCAACCAAATGAAAAACAGTTCTGATGAAGTGAGAAACAGAAAAGCGGTACCATGCAAACGTTATTACATAATAAAATGCAGGCCAGCACACATTTTTTTAACTCTTTTTATTAAATTTATGTGAATCAAGAGGAAAGTGTGAAAAGTATATTCACTAATGATAAAAATTATTCTCTGGATAATTTCAGTCGTTTCATTTAAAACTTATTCTTTATAAGTTTTTAGTTTTCCCCGCTTCCTTTTAGCTCTCTATCATCTACTCCAAAGTTAAACTTTTTGGATTTAAAAAAGAAATAGAATTTGCAGGTGGTATGTTCCTGAACAGACAGTCTAATATCATGATGTTACAAAACACTTAAATGAAAATTAGTAGGCTGTCCTCACTAATCCTAGCCTTAATATATTTTCAGATGATTCATCTTAACCTGTTTCAATAGCCATGTTAGTGTGTGTGTCTATCCTACTCCACTGGGAACGATGCCAGCCAGAAAATGAATTAAATCATGGGATGTGTTATGATGCTATCCCTGAAAGATTTCTAGACTAAGCTGTACACACAGCATTGTACCACAGGGAACCAGGCACCCTGATGGATTCTTAAAGTACATGCAGATGTGTTTTTCTGATTATGCATAGCTAGAAATATTGCTTCTCCTTCTGGAATGTGCTAATATAGAGACAGATACAAATATTAGAATCAGTAATTGTAAAACATATATAAATGGATTAAGTGTATTCATTTCATGCTACCAAAAGCATTTTTTCTCCACTACTTTGTATATACGCATAATTGTATATGTGTTTCTGTGTGTATATGTATAAAGTTTTGACATGTATTGTACTGTTTTAGTTAAAGTAATTATCTCTAAGCATATTTTCTCATATTCAATTAGTGTACCTATACTGGGATCAAAAATAATTTTCGTTCTTTTCATTAACATTCATTAAGTGCTTATTATTTGTCAGGAAAGTGTGTTGAATGTTTAACATATATTATCTCACTTAATCATTACAATAACCTTATGAAGGTGGTATTTTTATGTCTGTTTCACCAATGAGGAAATTGTGCACCTGACAAACTGGAGAATATGTGAGACAACTGATTAGTTAATAAGTAGGGAAGCCAAAATTCAAATTCAGGCTCTAGTTCCAAAGCCATTTCTCTTAACCAGTATTTCTTTCAAGTCGGCTAACCAATCAACTAACTCAATATATTAGCACAAAAGGGATATAAAAAGGATTCCAATTAAGTATGTTTCATTAAAAGATTGTAATAAATGAATAGAACACATTCATTTTAACTAAATGCAGTATGAGGGAATGTATTGCTCTACTGAGTCTCCAGCCCTAAATGTCTTCCTGCTACCTCACACCAACATCCAAAAATATTTGAGAGAAATTTAAATCTATCATAGGGTCTGAGCTACTTTGACGCTTTACATTCCTATAGTATTTCTTTACATATTATTAATTATTTAAATTTCTATGGCATTGTTATTTGCTCTAGTTAAAGTCACCCAAGAATGCTTTGCATACTGTTCCTTTAAAAGATTGCATCACACATTTAATTTCTGTACAGTGAGTTCTGTTCTTCTGTCATATATTTCCCTTTCTGCCTTTTGTACTCTCTTCAGAGGTGCATCCAAAGATAGAAAAGATAGGAATGGAATGAAAAGGGCCGATTACCATAAACTTCGAGAAAGCAGAATAAAATATTTTCAAAGTTTGTTATTTGTTTGGATTTACTGGTCGTCTGTAGTGTTGTTTCCAGCATAATCATTTCTGGTCCTTTTCCAGAGGGAGTAAAAGAAAATGAAGCCAGCATTTATTTTAATATAAGTAAATCCAGAGTCAGCCCTTCACATAGGCAAGTAATATTTGAAGCTCTAATCTACTGGACTTGTTAAAGGTCCCATCATCATTCCTTTTTATTAGACAACAAAAGTAGGTGTGATCTTCACCCAGCATACATAAACAGGTCAATAAAACATACTTTGATTCTACAGCCAATGAGATTGTTTTTGACAGAATCAGATAGAGTCAATTCCTTTTTCAAAATGTGGGAAATCAACTAAATAGTACTGAACTTGTAAGTCTTCTTCTTCCTTCCTCTCCTCCAAGTGAGTCTACATAACCCTTTTCTCAAGGACAGAGAGATATCATGCAAAGAGAGAGAACAGTGCAAAGAAAGAAGGTTAAATTTCATAGCAGATATTTTCCAACTTGAGTGTTGGAGCAGAGTAAAAATCTTTTTATGTTGTAATTTTGCACATATATTTTCTGTAGCAATCTGGGAACAATAGTAGCTTTAGTCATAAAAATGCAATTAAATGTGACTGATATTGAACTCCAAGCAATAGCAGACCAAGGGATTATGAATTCTTTACGGTAACTATAAAATAATGATAAAATAATCATTCTGACATTGTCTAGCCTGAGACACATTGTTGAAACTAAAAGAGAAAGAGTACAAGACTTGGAGGCAGGATGATAAATGAAGGGTGGAATCTAGACAAGAGTAGGACAGGGCTTTCTCATAACACATCCAAACAAAAGTCTCATCATTTCATGGTAATGAAAAATTAAAAGTTAATACAAATTTGTACTATCAAAATTACAAGCGCTTGTACCCTTTGAACTGGGCTACTAATTATAGGAATTGATATATATACATGGTTATCCACTGCGGTATTCCTGAAGCAACAAAAGGTTGGAAACAAACCACATTTCCATCAAAGGGCACTCATTTTCTGTATGCATACAGTAGAATACTAGTAGCTATAAGAAATAGTAAGGAATCTCTCTATGCACTGTCCTAGTCAACTTGGGCTGCTATAACAAAATACCACAGACTGGGGCTTCCCTGGTGGCGCAGTGGTTGAGAGTCCGCCTGCCGATGCAGGGGACACGGGTTCATGCCCCGGTCCGGGAAGATCCCACATGCCGCGGAGCGGCTGGGCCCGTGAGCCATGGCCGCTGAGCCTGCGCATCCGGAGCCTGTGCTCCGCAACGGGAGAGGCCACAACAGTGAGAGGCCCGCGTACAGCAAAAAAAAAAAAAAAAAAAAAAAACCACAGACTGGATGGCTTAAACAATAGACATTTATTTCTCACAGTTTTGGAAGCTGGGAAGTCCAAGATCAAGGTGCCAGTAGATTCGGTTCTTGGTGACAGCCCTTTTCCTGGCCTGTAGACAGCCATCTTTTAGCTGTATCCTCACAAGATGGAGAGAGAGAGTGACCTCCGGTCTTTCTGCTTCTTACTAGGGCACTATCCATTATGGAAGCTCCACCCTCATAACCTCATCTAAACCTAATTACCCCCAAAGGCTCCACCTCCAAATATCATCACATTGGGGGTTAGAGCTTCAACATATGAAACAGGGGGCACAACATTCAGTCCCTAGCAGGACTAGATAAGGAAAGCTTTCCAACATCTATTAAGTGAAAAAAAGCAATGTGCAAAACCACTTTATAGACTGCTATGTGTTTAAAAGGTTGAGCAAAATTAGAATATACATTTTAGAAACTCAGAAAGCTTATACTGGAAATGAGTAAAAGTATCTATCTATGGAGAAAGAGTGGGAACTGGGAAGATAAAGAATTGGAGTACTTAGTACTTTTTAATATCTAAATATAAAAAGTACTAAATATAACTATTAAGTAACTATTTTATTTAAAAACAAAAGGGAAAGCCAGTATTGAAATTGGGCATTGCCTATAAATTGCAGTTGAATGCGTGACAAAATTCAACACCCATTAATGATACAACTCTCAATAAGCTAGAACTAAAAGGAAAATTTCTTCACCAGATAAAGACAGTCTAAAAAAATCTTATAGTTAATATAAACTTAATGGTGAAAAACTCAATTCTCCCCCACCGCAAGATCAGGAACAAACCAAGGGTGTCCAATCTTACTCCTTCTAATAAATACTGTACTAAAAGTCTTAGGGAAATAAGGCAAGAAAAAGAACTTTAAAGAATACAAATATAAAAGGAAGAGGCACAATTGTCTTTATTCACAAATGAAATAATTGAGTATGTAGAAATTTATAAGGAATCAACAAAGAAAACTATGAGAATAAGTGAATTTAGTAAGGCTATAGGATATAAGTCCTGTGAAACAAAATCAGAATATATAAAATCAATTGTATGAGTATATGCTATCAAAAAAATGGAAATTCAAAATTATAAAATACCATTTATAATAGTAGCATAACCATAAAATAGCTAGGATAAGGTTAGCAAAATATGTAAAAGACCTGTACCTGAAAATTATAAAACACTGCTGAGAGAAATTAAAGAAACATGAAGTAAATGGATTGGCATGCCATATTTATTGACAGGAACACTTACTACTGTTAAACTGTCAAATCTGCCCAAATTGGTCTATAGATTCACTGCAATCTCAACCAAAATACCAGCCAGCTTTTTGTAAAAATCAACAAACTAATTCTAAGATTCTTCTGACAGCATAAAGGAACTAAACTAGTGGAGCCAAAACAATTTTTTAAAGGATCAACAAAGTTAAAAGATTTATTCTACCTGACTTCTACACTTACTATAAAACTCTAGTAATACAGACAGTGTGGTAGTGATGTAAGATTAGACATATAGACCAATGAAACAGAATAAAGAATCTAGATATAAATCCACTTTATGGTCAATTGATTTTTTTGCAAAGGTTTCAAGGCAATTCAATGCAGAAAGGGTAATCTTCAAAATACAGTACTGGAACAATGGAATAGCCATATTTAAAAAAACAGTAAATAAGGGAGTCTTGACTCTTACCTCACGCCATATATAAAATTAACTGGCAATGCTTCATAGGCCTATTATAAGAGCTAAAACTATGTAACTCTTAGGAGAAAAGAGGAGAAACATTGCTCTATTGGGCTAGGCAAAGACTTCTTAGATTGTACACAAAAAGGAGAACCATAAGATAAAAGACTGATAAATCAGACTTTATGGAAATTTTAAACTTCTGCTCTTTGAAAAATGTTGCTAAAAATAAATAAAAAGGCAAGCCACAATAGGAAAAATTCAAAGGCCTTATATCCAGAATACATAAAGACCCCTTACAACTCAGTAATAAGAAAACAAATAACCAAAGTGAAAGTGGACACAATATTTGCACAAATATTTCACAAAAGAAAATAATCACCAATATGTACACAAAACAATGCTCAACATCTTTATTCATCAGCAATAGCCTGGAGGTAGGTCTGGGATATTGATTACAAAGGGGCAAGAGAGAATTTGGGGGAGAACTGATGTGTTTTATGAGTTCAATTAGAATGGTGGTTACATAGATGTGTAAGCATTTGTCAAAGCCAACCAACTGTATACTTCAAGTAGGTATATTTGATTTTTTGTGAATTGTATTACAAAATTTGGTTTTTAAAAAAAACATTACAAAATAAGGAATCTATAATGCAAAGAGAGGGAGGAAGGGTAACCAAGGAGATAAGAGAAAACCCAGGAGAATGTGTGTATTGGACACCTCTTGAACATCACCTAAAATACTCTTGGCCACAACTCTTACTACAGCCACTGCAGCAGTGACCAGCTCTGTGCAGTCTTTGACCAGCTTTTCAAGTTGCAACCTGAAAGCTCCTCACTTCAGCCTGTGCTCTGGTCCTATAATTTCTTGCTTACTCTGACACATTAAACCAGATTGGCACTAACAATTTCTCTACCCAAAAGTGTAAGGAAGTTAATGTTCATGGAGATATCTTGTCCATTAAGGTATGACAGGCAATGAACAAATGTAGTCAGTTTCAAAATGTATTACCTAAGCTCCCACAGAGATGGCCAACCTGATAATATATCTCTGTGTTAGCTTTTCCTCATTTTTTGTTTTATTCCTCTGGTTCCTCACTCCTTCCCTGGGATCATTTCACAATAAACTGCCTCCATACCAGCTCTGCTTCCAGGGAAATACAGGCATGATAGGAAGTCAAGTAATAATAAAACAACGATAATAGCCAAAAGGTATTATGTGCTTACTGTGTGCTAGATACTACTTCTATGTATATTAACTTATTTAAATCTAACAACAGCCCCATTTTCTATAGGAGAGAACAGAAGCAGGAAAAAGGTAAGGAGTGGACAGGAAAGTGGTCAACACTGACAAATGCTACTAAAAATTATGAAATTCAGTGGATTTTACAAATAGACTATTATTGATGAACTTTATGAAAACAACTTCAGTGGAGTAATAAGAACAGAATTCAGATTTGAGGAGACATTTCTTTAACCTTAACTGAAGATCAATCCTCAGTTGTGCAGCAATATGAACATCATAACCTTTGGAAAAATAGTAAGAAATACTGTGGTGGATAAGCTTAACAAAGCCTTCATATCCACTCAGTGAACTTGATATTGAGAACTTGAGTTCTCGATATCAAATTGCCATACAGGAATTTTTTTCTGGGACTTCCAACTGTATGGGTACTGTAGTTGAATAAAGTGGAAAAATAATAAAATGTGTTGTTGATATAAGAGAAACAGTAGGATTGAATACAACAGTAGTTAGAAGAAACCCAAATATCAAGGCTAACTTTGATGACCTTAACCCATTTATCATGATAGAACACTTGTATCCCAGAGTGAATTCACCAAAATAATATATTTCAAATTTTAGTGTTATTTGTAGCAATGCTGGATTGTATACTATTGTTTCTCCACAAATGCTCAATAAAAAAATAAAAGTATGAACGTGAATTCCAACAAAGGATTATAGGCTACATTGTTGGTCATAAGTAAACTTCAAGACTTTAAACTTTCGGTAAATGAGTGTGTCACATTTATAAGGAATTTTCAAAGTTATAATTATTAATCATCTTTTTCTGCTGTATAACTCAATAAGCTGGTTATAAGCTACACAGTTCAAAATGCAACAAGTTCTAAACACTCAGCCTCAGAATCTTGGCCCCTTGCTTTGACTCAAATCAGTGCAAAGTTCAGCTCTGAAAGTCAGCCAGTATGTTCAAATAAAATCTCAATAAGTAACTCAGCAGCTGATATTTGTAGTAGACTCATCACAATTGGTATCTATCCACCATCTCTGTTGGCACAGCATTCCAGCTGATATTCTCATCGTAAAAAATGCTGTCATTTATCAGGTGTTCATCACATCAAAATGAAACTAAACTTGAAAAAATCGAAAGCAAAACTTCATAGGACGTCTGTACACGCTAGAAATAAGAAGATGCTTTGCAGGAATAAATATGTGCTGGCAACACATCTCTTCTCCGATTTCAAGGACAAAATTGAAACCATACTTCCATGGGGTACAAACATTGATTGCTATATGTTCTTATAAACAGAGAACTACAAACAGTACTGCAACATTCTCTTGATCCTCCTTTTCTTTTATGTGAAGTCCAAAAATGCATCAGTTAAAGGAGGCTTCTGAATTCAATTCAGAACACAGACAGGGATTCATATGTCAAGAATAGAGGCAGAGCATACTCTAGGTAAGAGCAAAAACAAACAAAACACAGTTGTGTTCAATTTGAACGATGTAAAACTATTATTCACTAATGGGTATGAAATGAGTAAGCACAGATTATAGATTATCTCACAGTTTCATTTAAATTGGAAGTTTCATCCTTTCATTTCTTTTCCTCCTTCCACTAATGGTCAGGCCTGGTCATTCAGTCCTACGCAGCCAAAGTACTTCTTAATCCCTCTCCTCTTAATTCCCTTCAGATGCTTTATCATCACCTACAAGGAACTGCATTGTTGTTTAGCTTCTACCACCCTTTGAAGCCTCAACTCTTAGCACTCTCCTTTCTCTAATGAGCCCCAGCCACACTGAATCTCAGTTCCAAATGCTCCCGTAGTCTGTCTTCTTAGGATATTAGCATGTTACTCCCGCTGCCTGAACAACCATTTCCATTAGAGTTCACCTGGTTAATGTGCATGAATGCCTTGTTTAGATTTTAATTTCTATGTCACTCACTCCGTGAAGACGACCCCCCATCAAGACTGTCTCAAGAATCCCATCATGTTCTTTCATTACGTTCTTTGCTTCTTTATAATACTTACGTTTAGAGCCAAATCATTAATTTTGAAATTATTTATATATTGTTTGAGTTTCTTAAAGCCTGATATCTGTCTTGTTGGTCATTGGGTCCTAAGTACCAAAAGTAGTGCTCTGAATACTTAAGTGCATGAAAAATTATTTGAGAGGGAAGGAAAGTAGCTAGAGAAGGAGGGAGAGAGGGATAAAGAGTGGCGGAGAAAGAAAGTAAGAAAAAGGGAAGGGAGAAAAGAGAGAAATGGAAGGAGTGGGAAAAGGAAGGAAGGAAGAAAAGGAGGAAGAACAAAATGGAGGAAAAATTGAGCGCCTGCTAGCCATGTTCTGTTGTGTGAAACCAGAGGGTAATTATCAAATGTTATATATAAGGATTCAATCACCAAGTGGAAAATCATGTTTAAAACTGATCTCAAGCAAGTGTCAAAGGTCCAGGGAAGAAAATCAGAGAAGTTGAACTCAAATAGCAGCTAGTGGGAGCATAGAGTGTGATGGTAAGTTTTATGTGCCGACTTGACTGGCCATGGCGTGCCTAGGTTATTTCCAGGTGTGTCTATGAGCATGTTTCTGGATGTCATTAGCGTTTGAATTGGTAGACTCAGTAAAATATACTGCCCTCCCCAGTGTGGATGGGCAACATCCAATCCACTGAGGGCCTGAATAGAACGAAAAGCAGAGGAAGGAAGAATTCACCTTTTTTTTTGCTTTCTGCCTACCTACTTGAGTTGGGACATCTCATCTTCTCTGCCCCTCAGACTGGGATGTAAACCACTGGCTCCTCTGATTCTGAGGCCTTTTGACATGGACTGAATTATACCACTGGCTTTCCTGAATCTCCAGCTTACAGACAGAAGATTGTGGGACTTCTCAGCTCCATAATCAAATGAACCAATTCCTTATAATGAATGAATGAATGAATGAATGAATACACATACACATATGTGTCTTACGGTTCTATTCCTCTGGAGAACCATGACTAATACATAAAGGCAGAATCCAGGGAAGGAGAAAACAAGGAAGGGCCAGTGCCTACAAAGAATTTACACACTGTCTCAGATTTTAATTTTATGACGCCTGGTCCATAAAGAGGCCTACATAAAGTAAATTTAGGCCATTTTTTTCCATCTGGATTTTGATTCTGGCCAGCCTCGACAATTTGGTCAACATGTACTTTACCTGGTTGTTTGTCAAATGTTAGACATGTGAATTTTAAGTTCCAATAAAGAAGACAAGTTTTTAAATTAAATGCTATAGATCCAGAAATATGGTCAATGAGATTGGAACTGAGCAGGACCCTGTGGGGCTCTGGGGTACAACTTTATGAAAACAAAGAAGGATTCTGAGAATAATTACACTCTGTAGTTTCTGTTTTCCCAAGATGGCTGCTATCAATTCTTTCCTTCTCTATCTGTACATGCCACTTCCCTATGGAGAGGTGAAGTTTATTTCTCCTTCATTTGATTCTGGGCTGACCATGTACTGATGTGACAAACAGAATGCCGTACAAGGGATAATCTGGGACTTCTGACCTTAGACTTTAAGACTGGCAGCTTCTGTTTCCTTCCTCTTGGAATTCTTGCTCTTGGGAAACCCTCTCACTACCACCATGGGCCCAACGGACTTGCTATGAGAAGCCAAAGGCAGAAGGAAAAGCCATATTGCAGAGAATGGAGTCTCTCAAGTTGACAGTCCCCACTGAGTTTCC
Organism: Platanista minor; assembly: GCA_004363435.1. Taxonomy (NCBI): domain Eukaryota; kingdom Metazoa; phylum Chordata; class Mammalia; order Artiodactyla; family Platanistidae; genus Platanista; species Platanista minor. The sequence continues at coordinate 3,737 of RJWK010012703.1, read as the reverse complement.
AGCCAGCCTCCATTACTAGCCATGTGAGTGAGCATCTTGTATGTTCTAGCTCAGTTGAACTCCAAGATAACTGCAGCATCAGGAGACATCATGTAGAAGAGAAGAACAACCCAACTGAGCCCAGTCAATCCACAGAAAGATTAAAGATAATAACATGGTTGTTGTTTTAAGAAACTAAGTTTGGGTATCATTGGTTCCACAGCAGTAGATAAACAAAAGCATACAACCATGAAATTTATTTTACTCTAGATTTAACCACCACAGAAATATATGCTACAAACTTTGCATATTGTATAGAGAAGTTCTGATTTGCATTTTTAGTTCCCCTTATTGATTAATTCATAAATATCTTCAAACTCTTTAAGAGTAAATATTCTGTTTGGGTTCATTCTCGATTTTGCCTCGAATATTCTTCAAGTTCTGCATTTCCTCTTCTACCTGGTCCATGCTTTACTCATACTAAAATGTCCATGTTGAGATATTTTATTAACTTTATAGTATTATTTATAGGTTTTTAAAAATGTTTTCACAAGCAAAACTCAAAATTTGCCTTACATTCCAAGTTTTTTTCAACATAATGCAAAAAAAATCATTATTTCCTTTAATACATTTTCCAAGCTGATGTTTCCTGCAAAATCATTTTATTGAACATAATGTACTCAGTAGAAGACAAGCAAAAAGCAACTACATTCCTTCTTAAAACTTCCTGTTAAACTCATTTTGACAAATAGTTCTTTCCCTGCCCTTAACCGAAATCTTGAAGGATTTCTCATAGCTTTAATAATAACTTATAGAGGGAGACGAAAGAGGGAGGAGATATGGGGATATATGTATATGTATAGCTGATTCACTTTGTTGTACAGTAGAAACTAACACACCATTGTAAAGCAATTATACTCCAATAAAAATGTTTAAAAAATAACATAAATAATTGATGGATATTCTCCTTTTCAAAGTATTATAAAGTCCTGTTCTGTGTGATATTAGAACTCCAATCTAGCTGAAAGGTTCTCCTTTCCTGTAGCATGGGACAGCATTGGACTTAGGATACTGATGGAGGTAGAGGAAGAGGGGGTGGAAGACAGGATGACAGTTGTGTCTTGGCTTTGTCTCCCACCCTACTCTCTTGGTTGGTGCATTTGAAATCTGGTGTTGATTTCTACTAGATGCAGAGGTTCATGTCCTTCCTCTCATGACGGACAACTGTAGGTTCCTCCAGGATTTGCCTGCTGGGGAACTCTGACATCATTTCCCTTGATACTGGAAATGTATCCTCTGGATGCCACTATTGATTTCTCCCTCAGCTCTTGGTTTATGGCAACCCATTTTTTCTGTTAGGGCCCCTTCTCCCCTATAGGCCCTACAGGGTGGGTTCCCTTTTAAGACAACCTCAGGCCAGCTATGTTTGTGGGATCCACATCGGTTTGAGGAAACATCCACTTTTCCCCTCCCCTACTATAAACGCACTTCACTCTCACTATGGTATCTTGTTACTCTGCTGCCAGGCTATTTGATCCAGCTCTTAGGTTTGATAGGCAAGAGTCAGATATCAGTCCTTATGCCCCTCTCACCACCAAATGGGACATAACTTGAAGCCTCCCTTGGTTAGTCTGAACTGAGGAGAATGCTCCCTATCACTTCTCCCCAACAGCAGGATAGAAGGAACACACAGTACACCACTAATGTTCTCTCAAGAAAAAAAAATCCATTACCACATCTTTGTTCTCCAAGCCAGTGGTCCCCGACTTTTTGGCACCAGGGACGGGTTTCGTGGAAGACAATTTTTCCACAGACAGGGGGTGGTGGTGGGGCGGTGGTGGGGATGGTTCAGGTGGTAATGAGAGCAGTAAGGAACAATGGGGAATGGCAGACGAAGCTCCACTCACTTGCTGGCCAGCCATTCACCTCCTGCTGTGTGGCCCAGTTCCTACTGGTCCTTGGCCGGGGGTTGGGGACCCCTGCTCTGTCTTTCTTTTGTAGGCTAGGGACAGATGATGGGTCAGTGGAAACTCAGGCCCTCCTTTAATATTAAGATGGATCATAAATACTTGTAATCACAGAAATGTTACAAGATATTTTTAATTTCATCAAATAAAAATTTTATCAAATTACTACTGCTTCACCTATCTTCACCCTTCTTTTAAAGCAATGTCTGGATCCATACAATAATGTAAACTCAGTATCATCCTTCACTTATGTCTATAATTATATATAAGAATTTAATAATAATATAAATTATTTACTACGGCTGTTTTCATATGGCTAAATGGTCAGCAAGCATGTACAATGGCTACAATAACCATAAAAATTTGTGATTACTTCTGAAACAATAAAATGGAATATGAAGACAAGGAAGAAATGGATACTGAGTATTGGTAGGACACCATACTTTAATATGTAAGACTCTACTATGTTAGTGCTGAGAGGAAGGATTTGACAAGCTAATTAATGTCTTTCCTTTTACCCCTAAACATTCTTGCTGTTCAGATCCTCCCTCTATTTCAAATCTGTGTCCACCACCAATACTGACAGTTGCACAAAGCACACATTTTCAAGGCATTCAGAGGAGTTGCCTTTTGGGTCAAAAAGGTAAGTCAAGAGACGTGAAGAAGCATTTCCCTGGAGCCTGAACAGTTTAAATGACAAGGGTGGATGTTTGAGATTATGGGACTAGCTGTGACAGTGCTGAATGCTGGATGCTACGTAAGAAAAATTCCCATTTGTTCTTTTTAAAAACAATATTTATTTGTTAATTTCTCTTAAAATAAAAATAAGTACCTTACATGTTACCATAAATAACAATTTTAATGACAATAAATTTATTTTCTTCTAAACAAAAAAGTGAGAAAAATAGCATTACTTTATATTTTTGCAAATCTCTTTTATGTCTGACTTATAGGAAGACAGGTGAATCATCATATCTGTTTCTATATGGAATCTGTTGCCATATGTTGCTTGCAAAGTGTATAGAGAAAATTTAACCACACATATATTGGGTTGGCCAGAAAGTTCCTTTGGGTTTTTCTGTAACATTTTACAGAAAAACCCGAAGGAACGTTTTGGAAAAGGAATGGTATTTCAGTAATCTTTGCAGATAATTCTGGAAATTCTTCTTTATTAGTACACCAAAACTCAACAAGTGGTAGCTTCTTAAAGGTTAGATGCAATGCCAATTAACTTTTTGTACTCTGTGACATTAAAATCCATTGGTCCCTCCTGTACTTGAAATGGATCATCCATCCATGTGCCATTTTGTAGCATTCTTACTGATTATTTAGAGAGTGTCAGTTCACTGAGTTGTGCAGATCTTCTAAGTGTTGAAACATTTCATTATATAATTTTTAAAAATTCATATTTGCTTTTAAATATCTTTGACATATTTTGATAAAATATCTACCAAACACCCAAGTCTAAATAACTATAATTCTGTCTGTCAGTCATTCTTTCAAGCAAAAATAGTGTTCCATGAAAAAAAGTGACCATTTCAGCTTACAACTGAAACTGCATGAGTGCTCTTCCCCTTGACAAACATTACACTGCAGCTTGCAGTAGAAGTGCTTTATGCATACTTCCTATTTTATCACACCAAATAATAAAAAATGTACTCAAGGGTTAAGATTTAACAACAACAACAGCAACAACAAATACATATATATATATATATATATATATATATATATATATATATATATATATATATATTTTTTTTTTTTTTTTTTTTTTTTTTTTTTTTTTTC
>RJWK010012702.1:0-40059 GCA_004363435.1 Platanista minor | reverse complement strand
AAAAAAAAAAGTGGATTTCTAGGCTGTGGCCTAATTCCATGCCTGTCTTCTGAATAAAGTCCAGGAGCTTGAGACTATGAATTCTCTACTCAGGGGTCTTTGCAGCCTCCTTCTGGTCTTCCCGGATTGTTGAGAGTCTGAAGTCTGCCCAGAGACACTCCTGCATGTGTGTCTGCATGCCTCCCAGACATGCACGAATACAATGGGCTTCTCATTCAGCAGAAGGTGAGCTGCGTCACTCCATCAGACAGTGTTTCAAGAGAAGAGAACAGGGTGGGTTTGGTACAGTTTATTCCTTATGAGAACTGGTTTCATGCTCTTCTGAACACAAGTGGTCTGGTCTTTGTACACCTCACCCCCGGCCTTATTCTCCTTAACTCAAGCACCATCAGACCATAAGCTCTGGCTTGGGGCCACCTCACTTTTGCAGGAATGGGTCAAAAAGGTCAAAGATGGTTTGAGCTGGGAGGGACCTTGGAGATCCTCTAGTTCAACCCTCATCTGACAGATGAGGAAACTAAGACCCCGAGAGTGGAAGTGACTCACTTATGGAAACACAGCCCCTTGGGAGCAGGGCTGAGCCTAGAAGGGGGATCACTTCATTCTGCATCCTCTTTCTATCCCCTCACCTCCTCATCCCTGGCAGCCAACATCTGTTTCCATCCTGAGCCGTTTCCTTCTGCCTGGACCTGGCCTAGCCAGGGCCTGGGGGAATCGCACAACGTCAGGGCTCACAATTCAGAGCATGTTAAGAGATGTCGTCAACTCCCCTCCTCCCACCACCCCACCACCCCTGTGCTCTGAGACAATGTTGTCCTCATCTCCACGGAGCCACACCTCATTTCATGGAATGGCAAGGAAGTGGCACTGGTGCCCTTAAGCTAAACTTGCAGCTCTTCCTAATAGGTCCAGAAAAGTGGAAAGGCCATACCTGGGGCAGACTTGCCTCAGTGTCTCCCCAGGTGTGGCCTGAGCCTTATCTTGCCTACAGAGTATAATGATGGCCCTCTCTGTCCCCGAACACCCCTTGTCTGCCACTCCTACCGGTTCTGAAATGTTCACAGAAGTCCTCCGATGGCCTTACTGTCTCTAACCAGATACTGGCAAAGGGTGCGGCTGAAATTCAGGGTGTTGGGGAGCCAGGCAGGTCTGGGCTTCAGCCTCCTCCTTTTTTTTTTTTTTTTTTTGCTGTATGTGGGCCTCCCCACTGTTGTGGCCTCTCCTGTCGCGGAGCACAGGCTCCGGACGCGCAGGCTCAGCGGCCATGGCTCACGGGCCCAGCCGCTCCGCGGCATGTGGGATCTTCCCGGACCGGGGCACAAACCCACGTCCCCTGCATCGGCAGGCGGACTCTCAACCACTGCGCCACCAGGGAAGCCCCAGCCTCCTCCTTAAACACAGCTCAGGGGCACTGCCAGCCGGCGCCGCCCTGGAAAGCAATGCGCAGGGCCCCGGGACGCAGGACAGGCCACCTGGAAACTCTCCCCAGACTGGATGAGGGAAATAGAAGTGGTATATGGGAAGGTCAGACTCAAGGGGCCTCAGGTGGCTGGAAAACCTTTGTGGGCCTCATTCTGGGGAGCAGGAAAGAGCCTGAAGACCAGCACTTCTGGCTTTGCAGCCTTGCCTCTGACCAGCCTTGGCCCCCTCTCCTTCCCTATTTGGCAGCTCCAAAGGAACAGGGAGGGGACAGCACTGTGGCAGTTTTGGGTTTCTTTTTCATCACCCTCCTCCCTGGCTTCAGTGTGTTCAGCCAGCCTTGCTTCCCAGGGCACCAGGTCTCTTGCAGTATAATAATTGGGCCCTATTTCAAACTCACTTACAGAGCTGCCTAACATCTTCCGAGACAGTCAGGACCACAAGCCTTTTTCTCCTCCTCCCACTGCTGCTGGAAGAAAGCACTGACCTGGCCACAGGGAGTGTGAAGAGAAACACTGGTCAGCCTTCAGACTCTTCCAGTGACGGTCAGCTCAGTGAGAAAGTGTTGCTTCTGGTAAGAACAAATCTCTCTCCCTGCAACTTTTACCTGCTAGCCCCAGGTCCATTCCTTGGAACCCTACAGAGTAAGTCAGTGATGGGAAATCAAGCCCTTTCAGTTCAAACATTTTGGCAAAGGGAACTGGGGCCGTCTGTGGGGCAAAGGGAACTGGGCACCTACACAAATTAAATATAATTTAATTTATATTTATTTTAGTTGAAGCCTCTGCTCTCAGAGAACAGGGCTGGAAAAGCCATCTTCTCTGTTCCCTTCTACTAGGTAAGTGGGGATCCCTGTGCGGCCTCAGGGGTTACTACAGGACCAACTCCGGACAGGGGTATCCTTCAACTAGCCATAAATCTCACAACACCATTCAAAAGAACTCTCTTAAAGCCATTTATTTGCTTCTAGAAAGGAAGCTATCATCAGCTTATCCAAGGATCAACACACCTAACAAATCATTCCACCCAAATTTATTTATTTATTTGGCAACACCGTGAGGCTTGTGGGCTCTTAGTTCCCCAACCAGGGATCGAACCCGTGCCCTGGGCAGTGAAAGCACAGAGTACTAACCACTGGACCACCAAGGAATTTCCCTCACCCAAATTTAACATATAAAATACCCAAGGTCCAGAGATGTAAGTTTTTGTCCATGCTCACTCAGCAGTATCTCAACTGTAGGATAAAAAACTCCAGTTTAGGAAAACTCTTGCCTAAAACGTTCATGGTTTCAAATAGGAGACATTGCAAATGAGTACAACTATCCTGAAAATACCCTCAATGGATAGGCTTTTAAAAATATGTCTGTAGGGCTTCCCTGGTGGCGCAGTGGTTGGGAGTCCGTCCGCCTGCCAATGCAGGGGACATGGGTTCGTGCCCCGGGAAGATCCCACATGCCGCGGAGCGGCTGGGCCCGTGAGCCATGGCCGCTGAGCCTGCGCGTCTGGAGCCTGTGCTCTGCAACGGGAGAGGCCACAACAGTGAGAGGCCCGCGTACCGCAAAAGAAAAAAAAAAAATGTCTGTAAAGTGAAATTCCATGTAACATCTTAGCATCCCACCCATGCCTATTAGCATATGGAAAACCAAACCAATCACAAATGTTCTTCCCGACTGTGAGTCTTAAAGACTGAAGGCCAGCTGTGTCTGCTCCGCCTCCTGCTTTGGCTGCAGTCCAGAGCCAGCGAGCATCAATGTAGATTCAAGTGGATATCCCCAAATTCACTGCCTTGCCCATAAAGTACAGCATGGAAAAATCACAAACCCTGCCACATCGTAAGCAGCCATTTATGGATGAAGTCAGTATCTCCCTTTAGTTTTACAGATACTATAACCAATTTTTCACACCAAAATTTATGACACATGGGCTGACAACACGACAGAATATTAAAAATTAGGACCTCCCTGAGATATCTGGGTCATATGGTTGCCATGCCGACACCCTGCAATGCCAAACAATTGTCTCCAAGGTCCAGAAACAACTTGGCTGGCTTGGAATCACCCAGACATTGTGAAGACGGAGCTGCCTCCTGGCCCAGGCTGTTATGCAGACCCTCCCTTTTCCAGCTCAGCTCTCTGATTCCCCAGGCGAGTGATGATGATGCTTGTCTGAATTTTCTCAGCCTCTGTCAGCCGGACTAGCCACATCATTCCCTAAGAATCTGAAAATCCACATGCAGCACGTTCTGGCCCAACTAGACAGAGACGTGTTTTGGAATGGCAAGAAGACCAGTGAGAGGTTAACCACAGATTTCAAAGAGAAATTAAATCTTCAGCTGCACCTGCCCCTCTTAAGTTGAACAAAGAAAGGGTTTACCTCCCGGAGAAGCTGAACACACATTCCCCTGGCTCTCTAGTTATAGTCAGCTGGAGCTGGAATAAAGTATTAGTGGGATATGAAGCTTGGATCATTGCTCCCAGAGATGGGCAGAAATCCTACTTCACCCATGTAACAGTACTTAACTAAGTCTTGCTGTGCTTCTTGCATCCCCAACCTACTTCACTCATGTAACAGTACTTATTAAGTCTTGCTGTGCTTCTTGCATCCCCATCAAGGTGGGGATGCAAGAAGCTTCTTGCATTGTCCTTGCATGATAGCTTCCATTCAATGAGGAGACAGGCTGATGACTGAAAGTCCCACTGATGCGAAATACCCGGAATATGGGAATACAATGCAAGGCTGTGTCAAAGGCAGGGTGTGACTGGGGATCAATGCTTATGGAACAGACATTCAGGGCTTAAAGCCTAAGAACAACAAGGGAGCTGGCTATGCCCGGAGTGGCCAGAGAAGGCTTGCGGCTCACTCCCAGGAACTTCCACTCTCCCTCTCTTCCTGCACCTCCATTCCTGGCTCCCCGATACTCCTTCACACTTTAAACTCACTCAGCTTCCAGTTCACAGCCCTCTTCTAATCTGCAGCAAGTCAAACCCCATGGGAACAGGGAGAGGGCCGAGAGGATGTTCACTGCAGCCCCCCATGACCTGCCATTGTGACCCCTCAAAACGAGTGCCGCCCACCTCCAGCAATGCCTCCCCAAGCCCCCAGCACCATTCCCAGGCTCTCAGTCTGAGTGGATTTCCCGGATTCTGAAGCAGAGGCACCTGTGAAGAGACCAGCCTCAGGCTTTGACCAGCAGTGAGTATCTCTGTGCTCTTCCCTTCCATTCCCCCTCCTCTCTCCCCTCCTCCCCCTCTTCCAGCTCAGACCTTCCTCCCATCACATCACCACAGAGAAGAACAGAACATCTGGGTAGCCTGCCTCTCCCCTGCCACTCCAGGCCCGCCTACCCTGGACCAGAGCTGACCCTCTCAGAGCATAAGAACAGGGCAGCTTGGATGAGTCCCTGCTGTGCAAGCTCCCTGGGGGTATGGGGCCACTCCTGGTTTGCCCAGTTCCAACTTGAATCTGTCCACCCAGATCCCAACATTCTGGGATCTTTACACAGGAGGCTTTCCCTCATCAGCCTTTCTGTCCAAACATCCACAAGTGCTTTGGAAACAGTGTCTTAGTGTCAGGGACCCTCAGCCCAGAAGGGAACACTCCACCTAATCAGGCTCACCCCCAGAGAGCTCAACCGTACGGGGATCTGGGAATGGGGGAATGGGGGAGTGGGGCTGGGGAAAACCCACAAACCCCAAGGTCTCCTCAGGCAAAGCCTGGAAATATGGTTCTTTTGCAGGGGATTTTCACTTCTTCCCGGGTAGGTAACAAGAAAGGGAATCTGGGGCAGGATGGGACTATGAGAGCACTTCCACACCTACAACCGCCACTACAAACAACACACCGTATTCCTGGGGCTCAGCTGCCTTGGCACAAAGATCTCAGGGTCTGCTCCACACGAGCCTTCACCCTCCTGACCCTGCGCCTCTCCAGGAGCTCCTCACCCCTGCCTCCCCAGACCCAGATCTTTCAGAATGGCCACCCTGCTCCACTCCCCCACCCTCAGCCCCTCAGTCTGCTCTCCTTCTTTCCGGCCCCCGCCGGCCAGGCTGCCCCCGGCCCAGCAGTCTATCCTGCGAGTCGGGTCGACCAAGAGTCTCGCCCACCCTCCGCCCACCTCGGAAGACTGCGGCCCGCCTGAGCGCGCCTCTCGCGGGTTCCAGAGCCTCCCGTCTCAACAGGTGCCCCTGCCACACAGAGCCGGCTCCCGGGGCCCGGGCGGAGGCGGCGACAGGCACGCCCCAGCCCAGGTCCCCGCAGCGCCTGGGGGGCTCCCCCGCACCTCCGCCGAGGCCCCAGCCGTGCCCCGCCGCCTTGGTTTCCCCGCTCGCATTGAGATCGCGGGGCTGACCTCGTGAGAGGCAATCTCCGAACCTGGGCGCAGACACTGCTAGTTCGCGCGTCGTGATGGACTGGTGTTGGGGCGTGGGACGCCTTCAGGACGAGACCTTTCCCCGACCCGGAGAACCCAGGGGGTGATAGTGGGGAGCCCTCCGTGCCCCCCAGAAAAGCAGGTTCAAGTTGACCCGGGCTGAGAAGGGAGCTCAAAGTCCATCAAGTCCCTAGCGACCCTGCCTCATCCAGCGCACCCACCCCACGTCCTTTGCCCCCGAGAGGCTGAAAGGGGGTGCGCACGCCACCTACGCGCTTAGCAGAGAGTGGTTCCCACTACCGGCTCGCCGCGCGCAAGGTCCAGCCGCCTTCGGGGCGGGTGAGGCGCGGACAGCCCCTAGCCCTCGGCCCTCGGCCCCCGGCCCAGGCTGCGCAGCGCCGAGAGCCGCCACGTTCCCAGTCGCGCGTGCACGTCGGGCCCACCAAACTTGCAGTACTTTCTCCCAACCCCCACCCGCTGTCACCCTCCCTCCATCTGTGCGCCCTGGCCCCGCTAGCCCGACAGAGGTTGCCATAACAACGGACAGGAATGCTCCAACGTATACAAAGCCGGCGGGGCGCGGCGGGCACGCAGCCCCCGGCCCGGCCTCTAGCCCTCTGCTGCCGCGCGGGGGTAGGACGCGCGCCGCGGCTCCCCGGCCGGCCGGCCGGCTCGCAACGCGTACTCACAATGAGCGGGATGGTGCGGTCCTCCCGGAGCTGTTCCGGCCTCCCGCCGGCCCTCTGCGCGCCCCGGCCGCCGGAGGATGCTGCGTGGGCTCGGTTGTCCTGCCATAAGTAGTAGAAAGTGCCCAGGATCCAGGCTACGGTCAGAATGGCGATGGCATTGGCGCGTATCTTCCTCATGGTGGGCGGCTGGGCGCCCGGAGTAGGGGCCCGGGCCGGCGTGCTCTCGGAGCCGGGGCGGGGGCACTCGCAGCCCCAGCTGTTTGTTTTCGCTCGCGCCGGGCTGCTCAGTCCCGCAGAGCAGAAAAAGGAGAGAGGTGGGGGGGGGGGGGGGTGATAGGGAGAGACAGGAGAACGGAGCGATCCTCACGGTCCTAATGCCCTTCTGCCCGAGGCGCGCGCCTCCCGCGGGCGCCCATTCATTCGCGCGCAAAGCCCGCCCCCCGCTCCAGCCCAGGCCGGCTGCCGGGCCGCTGCGCCTCGGGAGAGGAGCGTAGCGGGTGCAAAGCGGCGCCGGAGGAAGGCCCGGCGAGGCAGACGCCTGCGGCGGAATGGAGACGGGCCAGAGCCAGTCTCGGCTCCAACGGCTTGGCGACTGAGCTCCTGGCGGCTGCCCGCGCGCGGCCCTGGTCTGTCCCGCCTACCTCCAGGACCGAGCGGCCCTGAGTCACCGGTTGGAGATGCGCGACCCCGGCCCGGGCCCGCGCTGCGGAGCTGCCTTTCTGGACTGCGCTCTGGACTGCGCTCTGAACTGCGCTCTGGAACAGGGTTCAAGGTGTGTTTGGCGAGTCTTTGGAAAGGGGCGGCTGGGCGGGAGGAGAGTCTGGAGTTTGCACCGGAATCCTCCGCAGCCTAGGATTCCGAGCCGCCGGAGGTCCCGCCCCGAGGAGGGATTGGAAGCCGGTGCACTTGACATTCGAAGAGAGCGAAGGGGAAGAGACGCTGCTTCATAGCCAGTGAAAGGAGAATGGGGGTACAACCACCCCACCTCTTCCGTTGGCCTGGGGCTCCCAGCTTTCATGATGCTTCCTTCCACCCCGCCTCGTTGTGCCCTGGACAACCCTGGGGTATTATCGTCACCATTTCATCAGGAAGAAAGGAGGCGGCCAGAGAGGCTGGAAGATTCGCCGGAGACCACACGACTAATTAGTGGGCAGAGCCCAGTCTAGAAACCACCTCTCCGTCTGGTACTTTGAACAAAGTGCAAAACACGGTGTTGAGAGACACGGACACAGAAATCACTGAGATTGTGCCCCAGCCCTGGTGGCATTGAGAATCTGATGTGAACTACTCTCACTCCGGGCAGAAGGCAAGGTGGGCTAAATTAGTTCTAGGAGATCAGCACAGTATCAGGGACAGAACAGACCCTCAGATGTTAAGTAAACAAACCAAGCAGGGATCACAGAGGAAAAATATTGTATTGCAAGGTGGTCTTAGGGGAAGGCTTCTCACAGAAGGTAGATAAATCCTTTGACTAAATTCTTAAGAGGCAGGAAAGGGAGGACAGGGCAGGATGTGCTGCATGAACAGCATGAGCAAAGGTCCAGAGGATGAAAGTACTTGATGTTTTCAAGGAAGAGATCTACCTGGCGGTGCTACGGCCCAGGATGTTGGGAAGTTATTGGTGGGAGTTGAAGTTGGCCAGGCTGGGCGAGTCTGGACTCAGGAGGCCCTTTTATGTGAGAGACAGGGTTGTCAGGGAGTTTGCATCCTGCTGGTGCTCCGGGACACTGGCTCATCTGAAGGACCACACTAGGTCCTGGCCTCTGAATGAAGCTACCTCGGGAATCAGGCAGATGGTGAGGTCACAGTTCATGCTTTCCCCCAACCACCCCCATCAGCATTTCCCTGTTTCTCCAGCACTCAGGACTGAAGCACTTTTGTAATAGATGCTCAGTACACTTCGGTTGGAGTGAAGTGAATTGAAGGAAGAAACCTGAATGGGTTTGTTGCTGCAGAAAAGTCATTGTTTTAACTGCAATACCCTTTCCTCACTCAGAAGACTAACCACGAGGACAAGTCCAAAAATGGCCCTACCAAGTGACCCTAGAAAGAAGGGAACACATAAAAGAGGGCCTCACAAAGAGATCTGTAAGAGTAGCGGGGAATCTCAGGCGTGAGCTATGTGGCAGTCAGGAGCAGTAGGAGATGGTGTGGAGATGCAGGCCAGCTTTGCTCTCCCAGGTCTCCCTTGCCTGGGGAGTTTAATTAGACTGCAGTAGGGACCAGGATTCATTTCCATAGACCAAGATAACCACTGTCAAGCCACTGCCTTGTTTCTGCAGCAATCATGGGGCAGACCCAGTGGTCATGTCCTCTGTAGGAAGCTAGGGAGACTTGCTCCTTAGGAATCAGGCCCCATAGCCATCTCTAGATGACGAGGAAATGTAAGGGCACTGCCCTTCTGGTGTCCCTACCCCCATACAGGCTCTCAGGTCAGCCAGGTGGGAAGACCTGGGCAATGACCCTTTGTTGATATAGGCTGCTCCTCTCATCCCAGCCTGGTCTATTATGTCTAGCTGCCTTTGGTCTTGAAAGAACCAGGTGAGAGGATGTGGGATCCAAAGACATCATATCAACCCATAGTGAGAAGCTCCAAAGTCACCCCTAGGCATGGAGGATGAAGCTGGACCATGCCAAACCGAAATCAGGCTGATGGGTTACTGATGGCTCCAGAAGGAGGGCTCCATGAGGAGAGGGAGGGAAGGAGGAGCTGGAACTTGGCAAGTTTCTACAAGTCTTACCCCTTATTCCTCAGGGGTCAGCGGTGAGGATGCTCTACATCTGCACCAAATTGTCACTGCCTGGTAGCTCTGTCTCAAAGAGAAGGCTTCTCCACTCACCCCCCACCACCAAGAAAAACCCAAAAAAAACCCTAGGAGTGGGGCTTCCCTGGTGGCGCAGTGGTTGGGAGTCCGCCTGCTGATGCAGGGGACGCGGGTTCGTGCCCCGGTCCGGGAAGATCCCACATGCCGCGGAGCGGCTGGTCCCGTGAGCCATGGCCGCTGAGCCTGCGTGTCCGGAGCCTGTGCTCCGCAACAGGAGAGGCCACAACAGTGAGAGGCCCGCGTACTGCAAAAAAACAAAAACAAAAACCAAAACCCTAGGAGGGTAGACTTTCTGGAAGGTGTTAGACTTCATAGCTAGCCCTTCCTTAAATGAGCACAATAAACTTCCCTGGGGGTGGGTGGTGGAGGTAAGGTGGCATGTGATTACCTCGCTCACTGGACTCACAGAAATTTGATATAGACAGAGGCTGAGTGATGGGTCTCAAGCCACAGGCACACTGGAAGAGCTGGGAACTTGCACCTGCCACGTCGGCTACAGCCCATGGTCATTATGCCAGATTCTAATCCCAAAGAGGCACAGAGCAGAGCCTTAGCCCTCCCTGAGATGGATTTCAGCGTTCAGAGGTGGCTGTGGGCATCATTCCCTCTCTGGGCCTAGCTAGCAGAACCACAGAATCAAAGCAACACCTAAGAGACGTAGTGTTGCCTAACATCATTGAACTTCGAAACCAACAAGAGTGATAATAATAGCTACAGTTCACTGAGTACCTAGCAGGTGCCAGCTGCTGTGCTGGCATCTCACACACATTATCTCTAAAGCCCCTGCAACCTGCAGGAGAGGACGCTGAGGCTCAGTGAAGCCCTCGATTGCTGAGAGTCATACAACAGGTGGGTGGAGGGACTGGGTTCGAACCCATTTTCCATGCCAGTGTTTGGGCACCAGTGCCGGGCTTCTGAGGCCACTGGGCAGTCTGCAGGGTGGCAGAAGTTCTGCATGTAGGGACCTCACTTCCCTCTCTGGACCTCCGTTTTCTTTTCGGTAAAAGAAGGATTGCCGAGAGATGACCTCCAAGGTCTCTCCAGCTGTGCCATTTTGGACTTCCATTGTCTCCCTTGTCACAGTGCCCTCAGGCACGGTCCCCTTCTCTTTAAAGCTGCTGAAGCCAGCACTCACGTAAGCTGGGAAAAGTGCCATGTGGCCCTGGCGCTCCCAGAGGTCCCAGGGAACTGTCTGCCCCTGTGAATTTGATGTGCGGAGGATTTGGGGATTGAGGTTGGTAACAGAGGGCAGAAAGGGTATAGGTCAGTGTGAAGCCCGAGCTCTGGAGCTGGACAGCCTGAATTCAAATGCTGGTTCCATCGCATATTAGAGTGGCTTGGGCAAATTCTTCCTCCCTCTCTTAGCCTCGGCTTCCTCAACTGAAAATGGGGCAGTGACAGTCCTTAACTTGCAGCATTGTTGGGAAAGGTAGGATGAAATGAAGCAAATAAAATCCAGTGCTTGGTAACCACCGGCGTCCCCTGGAGGCCCACTCTCACAGGCAGTGCTGCGGGCTGCTGGGGTGATGGGAACTCCCGAAGGGCCCGCCAGGGCACACGCGGGGGACTGCTCACCTGGACCGCGAAGGAGAACAGACCCCAGACAGGCCTCTTCAGCCACACCCAAGTTCCGACAGGGATGACTGTCCTGCCCCACAGGCGCGTGGCTGCCTCTTCCAGAGCCTCTGCTCAGTGGGGCTGGGGGGGGAGGGGAGAGGCAGAGTGTACGGCCCCAGCCTCTGCTGGGTGTCCATTCTCGCTGGCATACCCATTACCCTTGAGACTCTGGGTCACCTCAGGAGCCTCTTGTCCTGTCTGCACCTGCAGCAGGGGTCCAGAAGGAGGGTGAAGGGAACTGATTAGACTCCCATGTCTGCTCGAAGCAGGAAAGAGGAGCCAGGGATGGTGAACAGAACGTACGTTACCATGAAACAGACACTGTGCCAATACACGATCTCAGAATACTCACGATGACCCTGTGAGGAAGGCTCGACCCTATCCATCTCACAGATGAAGAGACTGATGCCTGCAGAGGTCACCCAGCCATCAGGTGGCCGGTACGCTACCCACTGCCAGCTGTCCCCACTTAATGCACCAGCGTATCTAAGGAAAAGTTTTTTATAAGTTAAGTTTCTACAAACCATTATAGATCAAGTTGAGGACCTGGCTCTTTGAAAGGAACTCAGTTCTTTATTAGTCATCATTCTGTTTGTCTGAGAACCGTGGCTTTTTATATCAGTTTCTGCCACTGGAGTGTAATCTCCATGAGGGCAGGGTTCTTGTATGTTTTGTTCACCTGTCTCCCCAGTGCTTAGAACACTGCTTGGTGTATATAGTCCATGCTCATTGAGTATTTTTTTTAATGTAAGTTTATTGTTATTTTTATTTATTTATTTTTGGCTGCATTGGGTGTTCGTTGCTGCTCGTGGGCTTTCTCTAGTTGCAGCAAGCGAGGGTTACTCTTCATTGTGGTGCATGAGCTTCTCATTGCAGTGGCTTCTCTTGTTGCGGAGCATGGGCTCTAGGTGCACGGGCTTCAGTAGTTGTGGCGCA
Source organism: Platanista minor (assembly GCA_004363435.1). NCBI lineage: Eukaryota > Metazoa > Chordata > Mammalia > Artiodactyla > Platanistidae > Platanista > Platanista minor. The sequence continues at coordinate 28,204 of RJWK010012702.1, read as the reverse complement.
TGGGCTCAGTAGTTGTGGCTCACGGGCTCTAGAGCGCAGGCTCAGTAGTTGTGGCGCACGGGCTTAGCTGCTCCGCGGCATGTGGGATCTTCCCGGACCAGGGCTCGAATCCATGTCCCCTGCATTGGCAGGCAGATTCTAAACCACTGCGCCACCAGGGAAGTCCCTCATTGAGTATTTGTTGGTGGAAGGAAGGAGGGAAGAAGATGGGCAGGGTACTCGGTGCAGCATGCATTTCTGTCTTAAGTCAAGCACCTGAGAGATGGTGCAGGACTAGAGCCTAGAGAAAGGGTGCAACTCATCTGGGTCAGTGTGGGCCGGTGTAGTGAATAACCCAGGTTCCCTCCCAGTGTTTCCGCAGGAGCAGCTGGCTGCCCCCCAACCATGGGGCCAGGAGCCAAACCCCCCTGCCCCAGATGAGGGGGTGAGAAAATCCTCTGTGGTTCCACCAGAAGTCAGGGAAGGAATGACCCCTATTTGGTGAATAACTGCAGGAACTACAAAAGTTATTACTGATCATGAAATGACCCAGCTGCTACATTTGGGAATAATAGGATTGCAGAGTTTGAGGGCTAATTAGAAATGTGTCAAGTGCTTTTTCTTAACAGCAAGGAATTCCTACAAAGGAGAAAAGCATAAATAAAGCCAGCTGGTCAGCAGAATTGGTCCCAGAGGCAGAGCCCTTTGCAAGGCCTACCTGACCTCCCTATCTCACTGCCTGTCTCCTTCGCCCCTTCCCCTCCTCCACAGCCTCTGTGGAGCTGAGTGGCAAAGATCCTCAGAGCAGACCAGCTAGCCCCAAAGGTCAGGCCACTGCCTGTTACATGCCTGTCTCTCACCCTCGAATGGGAGTTCCTCTGGGCCTGGCAGCCTTCTTTTGTGTATCACCAGATTCTAGCACAGCATGGGCCATCATGGCAGCTCCCACTAAGTATCTGTGCGATGAGTAAATGAATGAATAAGTATCTAGGGCAGCAGGCTGCTGCTACTCCCCATTCTGTCCCACTAAAATGCCACCTAGCCCACTCAGATGGTAAGCCAATGCCTGTTTGCCCATTAGGGTGGTATTTCCAGTCCCTTTTTTCCCTTTCCTTCTCAAATGCCTACCATGCCAGGCACTTCTAGTTTCCAGGAATACAAAAACGAACAAAACCTGATTCCACCGCCTGAGGAGCCCAGTAACTGATAATGGGGAAATGGTCACAAAAGGGTATAACAGAGCTCTAGTCAAACACAAAGGGGACTTCATCACAAGGAAGAAGTCATCTGAGAGCTGAGTATTAAGGATAAGCAGGTGGACAAGATGTGGAAGGGCGTTCTGCACAGAGAAAGAGCAAACAAAGGAACTAACGTGTGGAAGTGTGTGGGAGGGAGGCCAGGAAATGGTCAGCGGTTTGGCGTGTACTGGGTAGGGAGTGGTGATGGTAATGAGATTAGAGAGGTAGATGGGCCAGTTAACAGATGTCTTGTATGCTTTTGTACGAAGTTTGGACTTATTCTGGTAAGCCATGGAGAGCCACCCAAGATTTTGTAACAGAGAATGACATGATCAGTTATAAATTTTAGTGAAGAGGCTGGAGACTAGTGGTGGGGGATTACAATGACTTTGCAATAGTCCCAGCAAGCAATGCTGTGGGCCTGGGTTAGGGCAGAAACACTGGAGCAGAAGAGAAAGAGGGTTAGACTCAAAGGATTTGGGGATCAGTTGGAGGCGGAGGTGAGAGAAAGGATTCGAGAATAACATGTACATTTCTCGCGTAGGAGACAAGTGCTTTGGTGTAAGGTAACCACTAACTGAAATGGGGACACAGGAGGAGGAGCAGATTCGGGAGACTTGTTCAACTGAACTTGAGTTCTCTGTGGTCTGCCAAGCAAGGGATCTGTAAATCCAGGTCTGGTCCTCAGGTGAAGCGCAGAAGAGGCCAGTCAGGTCGAGAAGAGAAAACCAGAACACAGCTGGGGCAAAGACACAGCTGGGAGGCTGCCCGTGTACCCAGCACCTAAGCATGGGGGAGAGGCCATGTGCACCAGAGATCAGGACTTTTGGATCCATCGTGTGAACATGAAGAGACAGAATTGGCTTTTTTTTTTTTCCCCTGCCAGTCAGATGCCCTGATTCAAGCCCTGGACCCAGGCTGTTAGACGTACTCATCTTTTTTTTTTTTTTTTTTTTTTTTTTTTTTGCGGTATGCGGGCCTCTCACTGCTGTGGCCTCTCCCGTTGCGGAGCACAGGCTCCAGACGCACAGGCTCAGTGGCCATGGCTCAGGGCCCAGCCGCTCCGCGGCATATGGGATCCTCCCTTAGTGGGGCACGAACCCGTGTCCCCTGCATCAGCAGGCGGACTCTCAACCACTGCGCCACCAGGGAAGCCCCGTACTCATCTTTTTATCAAGGACCTCATCATCTCGTACATGTTAGGATGGACCTCTACACCTAGGGCTGGAACAAAATTTGGCTCAAAAATAGGTCAGGTGATAAGACCAGAGAGCATTTGAATTGAAAAGAGACCTGGTCCTGGTCCTGCATTTCCTTCCATCTAATGGTGCCTATAATAGAAACCTCCATTTTCCTTGAGAAACTGGGAAGTGGAAACTAAGGGAATGTTCCCAGGATTGGTATATAATTTGAAGCTCTCAGCAAGGCTGAAAATACCCATCGATATATTCTGAAGTGTAATTTCCACTCCCTTACCAGCCAAAATAATTGAAGAGGAAGAAAAAGCTGTTAATGCAGGAGGCGTGTGACATCAGATCCACTTTGCCTGGAAATTTACCATTTCAAAGCAATTGAGGGTTTCTACAGCCAATGTTTATAGTCATACATGTCCCCTCTCACTGGAGCCACCCTCTGAAGCGATCAAAAGCCCCATCAGTCTGGCTTGGACACTGAAATTGTACACAGTGTCTGGAGCTGATGTGAAAGCAGAGGGATTTTAAAAATTATGCTGCCGTTTTGTCAGCACATAAATCTTGGGGTGTTTCATCCTGGTAGGTGGTAGAAACAGTTGGGGCTGCCAGTGCTCATGGGGCCAGTGGTGGCAGGGCTCCATGGTGGCCTGGCCAGGCACAACTTCAGCTCTCCCTTGGCATCCCTGTCCCCGTGTCCCAGCACAGACTGTCCTCTTCCTCTAGTCTAGGTTGGCATTTCTTCCTCTTGCCCAACCAAAGATGCCTGCCTCTGCCTGCATCCCAGTGACAGTGGGTCTGAGGGCCGCAGGTACTTTAGCAGAGCCGGGGGTCGTGCCACCTCTCACAGCCTCTGCTGGGCTCAGCAGGAGAGACAGACAATAGACTTTACGGACGTCCGTCTTCTGCCTTCTGCCAGTGCCAGTGTGTGTGTGTCTGTGTGTCTGTGTGTGTGTGTGTGTGTGTGTGTGTGTGTGTGTGTGTGTGTGTATGTACGCACATGCTATTTTTCAGTTGGAATTGGACTTCAGGTTTTTCCTGGAATTACTGATTTCTTTCCCTATATTTGTGTCCAGTGGAGGAAATTTCTAAATCCGTGTCCAAGCATTTGTCTTTCCTTCCATTTCTGAATCACATACCTTCACAAAGGCCACTACCTAAAGACAGAGCATTTAGTATGTTCTTGGGCAACTGGGATGACTAGGAGGTAGGAAACCTGGGTTTTAGTCCTAGGTGTGCCATAGGCTAGCTTGGTGATCCTGGAAAAGTCACTTATCTGGACCCCTTACTTATGTTTCAAATGAGATCTTTGGTACAAAAGAATTTGGAGGGTCCTTTCTAGTGCTGGTATTTTAGGATTCTGTTTACTTATTTTAATTTTTTAAACCATTCCCTGCCCCAGCAAGAATGATTGGCAATAAACCGAGATACAATTTTCTTTATTATCATTGGGTCCCCCGGCCCATATTACATACAAACATATACACCCAGACAATTTGAAATGTTCCACTGCATGAAGAATCTGAAAATTTCCAGAATACAGCAAACTTAAAAAAGAGAAATTGGAAGAATGTTCAAGAAGTTGTTACATCCAGGGACACCTCTGAGGAGGGGAACCCGAGGTGAACCGGAGTGGGAGATTTCGCTGCATATATTCTCTTTTACCTTTTGAATTTTTTGCCACATGCATTTATTACCTCTTCAATTAAAAACTGTCTTAAGCAAGAGTTTTCCTTTCCCTTTCTTCGACCAAAGGCTCCTCTGCAGCTTAGTTCCTAGGTGGGGAGGAGCCCATGATGGGGCTGGCATCATTCTCTGGAAGCCACCCCTCAGCCCAAGCCCTCTGGCTGGGTTAGCCAACATCCCTGCTCCCCTGGCTGCCCTGTGTGCCTGGAGGGGGTCTGTGGGTGCACACTACTGCTGGCTGCCCTTGCTGGGGACTGCCACCACTCCTACTGTTGGTGGCACTCCAGCTGGACTGTCAAGCTGGTACAGGGCCTCTATTCAAGGTGCTCCATTAAGGGCTGGCCTTCATGGCCCCAGCAGCCAGACAGGCAAAGGGCCTAAGAGTTCAGCATAGGCAGAAGTGCATCCAGCCTTAAATCCTCCAGATCTCGCCATTCCCTTTCAAAGACAGACTGCCTTTTATTTTCTTCCCCTTTTTAATATTTAGTTAGTTAGTTGCAATGGGTCTTAGTTGCAGCCTGCAGCCTCCTTAGTTGTGGCACATGGGCTCTTAGTTGCGGCAGGTGGGCTCCTTAGTTGCAGCTCGTGGGCTACTTAGTTGAGGCTCGCCAGCTCCTTAGTTGGGGCACGCGAACTCTTAGTTGCAGCATGCAGGTGGGATCTAGTTCCCTGGCCAGGGATCGAACTCGCCCCCTGCACTGGAAGCGCAGTCTTATCCACTGCGCCACCGGGGAAGTCCCCAGACTGCCTTTTGTTTTGTGTTGTTTTCTGCTGCTAATATAACATGAAGACAGAAACATGAAAGAGAAAGAACAAAAGGGGCAGAGAAGAGTGGGGAGAAAGGGTCTCTAAGGTGCTCTCTTCTCCTGGCCCCAGCCCCACTCTGCCTGCCTCTGCTCAGCAGAGCTGGGCTGCAGCATCTCTGGCAGGGTCCCACATCCCTGATTGTCTCCCCCGGTGCCAGCTCCTCCTCAGCTTTCCCTCACGACATGATCCAGCTTCCACCTGGCCTTCCTCTTCCATCTCCTTTTCTGATTGTCACCTGCGATGGGTTCTGGGCCACTCCACCCCTCCTGTCATCTCTGATTCCTCCTCCTTTGGCTTGCCTACTGCACTGCAACCCTGCCCAGAAACAGCTGTCATCTTTAAGGTCCACTTCCCAGACTGGAGCCGCTACCTGTCCTACAACTGGGATTGCTCAAGGTGGATTCCTCCACCCTCCATTCTTTCTTTCCAGGGTCAATAAAGCCCAGGTTGGGGCAAGAGGACAATTGAGAAGCCATGACAGCGTCAGACAGGGAGCAGAAGATGGAGATGTGCTCTTGAGAGAGTGGACAGAAACAAGACTGCAAGAGATGAAAAGATACAGCGCGTGAGGAAAAACAGCTTCAGGGAAAGAAAAAGCAGAGAGTGAAAACCAATAAAAGTGTAATAAATACTAAAACCAGAAAGGCCTGAACAGAAACCATCCAGAGAGCAAGGGAGTTAGGTCAGAGGGGAGAAGCAGGAAGGGGGGTGGGGGTGGTCAGCACTTGAGGGGCTGGAGGCCAGAGAAATGTGCAACAGAAATCTCTCAGGAAGGGTCACTCAGCTCCCAAGCTGTTGGGCTTATTGGCTGCAGCAAGCAGAATCTATTTAAAACACACCAGGCATTTCGCCTCATTCTGTTTCCCTGCCCAGAAAGAGCTGGAGCCAAAGGCTTAGGGAACCATTCCAGCGTTAGGACCCTGCATGGACCACAGGGCTGAGACCATGAAGATCCACTGCCCCACCTCTCCCTGCACACACGAGCTGCCAGGCCACTCAACTCACAGCATCCTGATCGCAGTCCCAAAGGTTACCTGTGTCATGCACTTCCACTGGGAAAGACTCAGTGACTTCCTTCATTCTGTCTTCAAGCTTGTCAGAAAACAGATGCTGCTCAAATGTGACAGCTGCTCTAAAGGGATGCTCAAAGGGAGCTCCCTGACCAGTGGGAATATACTTAATGATAACTGGAGAAGCCTTGGGTGATTAGATTACAGCAAGACAAAGTAGAGAGCATGAAAGGACGTCAAGGATAAAATGGCCCTAGGGGGCTTCCCTTCCCTGGTGGCGCAGTGGTTGAGAGTCCGCCTGCCGATGCAGGGGACGCGGGTTCGTGCCCCGGTCTGGGAAGATCCCACATGCCGCAGAGCGGCTGGGCCCGTGAGCCATGGCCGCTGAGCCTGCGCGTCCGGAGCCTGTGCTCCGCAACGGAAGAGGCCACAACAGTGAGAGGCCCGTGTACCGAAAAAAATGGCCCTAGGGAAACCATATGGGATTTGAATTGGAAAACCTTTCCCTGGGCTGTGTATCTTTCAGGAATCTCTGATCTGGAGAAGACCTGACCCCTCATCCACCTGTCACAGAGGAGTACAAAATAAGGTGGCCGTTAGGAGATGCGGCCAAACTATGCAAGCTATGTTTTCTCCCCAGCTGAGAGGGTGGGTCTGAGAGGTTCTTCCTTCCCTGGCTCTTCAGCCCATATATTGTATAAAATACTTTTCAAGGCTGAATATAAGTCCTCTGCTTTGCATGAGATTTACATTCTTGAGAAACTTAGTGTACAAATCAAATGAAATTTTGCCTGCCAGAGAAGTTGGCTTTTCAAAATAAATTTGAGGTCAACCTTATGTTTAAAAAGAAGGATGGCTTTTGAAGGTGAATAATCCTGATTCATGTTTGTAACTTTGGAATTTTGAAGGACTTGGATGGATGTAGGGGGTGGAGGATGGGACTCTCTAGAGATCCATCTATCGTTTGCTTTTAGGTTGCAATTTAAACCTTACTTTAAAACAAACGCAAAACTTAAGCAGATAGCTGTGTTGCAGGAGCTACTGCTAAAGAAATAAGAATTTAAAAAAATTTTTATTACAGAAAATGTCAAATATATATTAAAAGAAGTAGAAAGCCTAATGTAAAAAACCCAGCTTACTTCTTTTCGGCCGGAACGGCCATCTTCCAGTAATTCGCCAAAATGATCAACACAAAGGGAAAGAGGAGGGGCACCCGCTACACGTTCTCTAGGCCTTTTAGAAAACATGAAGTTGCTCCTTTGGCCACATGCATGCAAATCTACAAGAAAGGTGATATTGTAGATATCAAGGGAATGGGCACTGTTCAAAAAGGAATGCCCCACAAATGTTACCATGGCAAAACTGGGAGAGTCTACAGTGTCACCCAGCATGCTGTTGGTATCATTGTAAACAAACAAGTTAAGGGCAAGATTCTTGCCAAGAGAATTAATGTGCGTATCGAGCACATTAAGCACTCTAAGAGCCGAGATAGCTTCCTGAAACGGGTGAAGGAAAATGATCAGAAAAAGAAGGAAGCCAAAGATAAAGGTACTTGGGTTCAACTGAAGCACCAGCCTGCTCCACCCAGAGAAGCACGCTTCGTGAGAACCAATGGAAAGGAGCCTGAAGTGTTGGAGCCCATTCCCTATGAATTCATGGCATGATGGGTGTAAGGAAAATAAAAGACCTGGACTGTGAAAAAAACCCAAAAAACCCAGCCTAGATAATTATCAACTCATGGCCAATCCTGTGAGAACCATGGACTTTGGAGCCAGATGACAGGTCCAGAGTATGAACTTTACAGTACAGGACAAATAGGATTAATCCTACTGAGGCTGCAGGATCCAAGTTTCTGCACAAATGCCCTAGACTAGAGCCTAGAGTATGGGGAGAAGGGCAGAGAAATTCTTATTTAGCAATCAAATAAGAAACCTGAGACTTAAAAAAAAAAACAAAAAACCCACACACACTCACATTCTGTCTCTGTCTCTCTCTGAAGGACGCACAATGCACAAGTAATAGTAACAGTGGTTATTGTCAGGGAGGGAAAGGACTGGGGAGAAGATTCCTTTTTCCTTATACATTTAAAAAGAAATTTTGTACTATGTGCACATATTACCTATTCTTAAAAGTAACTTGTTAAAAACAAACATCACGAAGCTTTGCAGCACCCAAGTCCCCTAGGTGTGACAAAAGGGCAAACTGCCTGGACTCAGAAGCACCACATGTTATCACATTTTGACCTGGATTTGCTGTGTTACAGTAATCTGCTCAGTTAGATGAATGGACAACCTCCCAACCCCAAGCTGTACATCATCAGGATGTATGTTTCACGTAATATAAAAAACTCCAGCCCTTAATAATTACACGGGTGTGTACATTTGTAAAAATTCACTGAGCTGTACTTTTAAAATTTGTACACTTTATTGTATGTTCATTATATTGTACTCCAGTAAAGTATTATTAACAGCAACAAAAATCCCAGCCTTTGTGTACAAATAAACGAAAGAATCACCATTTGGGGGTTTATTGGGTTGGCGGTTCGGAGAAAACTGTTGTTTTGAGAAAACACGCTGCGGACTTTCTGCAAAAACTTGCTCTTTGGAAACTACCACTACAGCATGTGCTTTTGGTTAAGCATTCCATGGCTGAAACGCAAATGCCGAGAGGATGAGGCAAAATCTTGGCCAAGGTCAAGTTCTGCTGATGCTTTGAGAGGGGGATGGCAGCCAACTCTCTGCACTTGTATAACATTTAAAAAAGGAAAAACTAACCCCAAGTCATCTTCTGTTCCTTTTCTGAGCCAACTTTAGTCTTGCCCATTGTATCCGAGAACTCAGAGGGAGCCATATGTGCTATGGCTCAGGCTGACCAAACCTCCAGGGCCAAACATACAGATCTTGATTAGAAAGGAACTAAGCCAGCTGACTGGGGCTCCAGTTGGCTCTATGAGATTTAACAAAAGATGTCAACATTTTAGACAAAGTTTGGGTCCATCTAGGAGAGGGCAGAGAAATATACTTTAGCCTCTCTTTTGGCTATCTGGTCATTTTTTCTGGAACACCAACAAAATGACCCCAATTTGGTAGAAAATGGGGGCTCATGTCTACATCGAAGTGATTATTGTGAAAAGAGCCTCAAGTTTAGCATACTTGGTACAAATAAATCTGTGCTACACAAAAAAAAGCCAATACACTATACCCCTTTGGGACTGAAACTAAGCACAAGGATGGAATGGAAAATGTATTTCCTGCCAGGTCACAGGGAATGGATACGCAGGAAATGGGAAAAATGTCTCTCAGCAGTGTATAAAATACAAACTTTACATTTTGCACGTGTCCCGTCTCACTGGTGGCCAGGCAAAGGTAAGCAGGACAAAGTCCCAGGCAAGTCAGGGTTATACAAAGGCAGGCCCCTGAGACTTCTCAAGTCTCCCGGGACTTAATCTTGTCTTAGGACTCATGGATGGAGAACAATGTGTTAACACAGTGGACCCCTCAAATTTTCTTAGGCAGTCCTGACAACATAAAAAAAGAGAATATTTTTAACTTATTGGTTTAATGTTTCCCTTTTCAAGTATCCAAATTCTATTCAACTCTCTCTCTATGGCACAGCCTTAATTTCTCCTACCTTTAAACTGAGAGGGCTTCCCTGGTGGCGCAGTGGTTGAGAGTCCGCCTGCCGATGCAGGGGACGCGGGTTCGTGCCCCGGTCCGGGAAGATCCCACATGCCGCGGAGCGGCTGGGCCCGTGAGCCATGGCCGCTGAGCCTGTGCTCCGCAACGGGAGAGGCCACAACAGTGAGAGGCCCTTGTACTCCCCCCAAAAAAAAATAAATAAATAAAAATAAACTGAGAAACATTCTTCCCCTCCTCACCCCCCGCCAACATCCTCCCATTTACAACACTTGGCAAAAGTTGCCTCATTTCTACTCTGTGCTTCTCCCTTATTAAGCCTTACAGCACTGGCGATGTGGGTGAAGATAAAGATTTCTCTTCTTTCTTTACTGTTAAATAGTGAACTGAATAGAAATGTGAGTTCCCTAAGGCCACACACCGTACAGCTCTGGTGAGAAGAGTATTTTGACCTCCAGTGGAGCTCCAGCTGGAGGGAGCAGGCTTCTCCCTCGTCAACGAGGCCAGGAGGACACTGTGTGTCATCCTGCTTCCCTCGCCCCCTTCCTTTCATGCACAGCCTCCATTCCCAGGGCTGGGGGTGGAATGAGAGTGTGCGATGAAGCAGAAGGTACACAGCACCCAAGGGAAAGTGCCACATAAAGAAACGGTGGGATGTATTACAGAATGCTACACTAGTAGGGCCCCTACAGCACATCTAATGCAAACTCCTAATTTTGCAGGTACAGAAAGGAGTCCAGAAAAGTTAAGTGATTGGTGCAAAGACACACAGCTGATGACCACCACCAGAACCCAGGTCACCAACCCACTCCTGTGATCCTCCAACACACTATACAACTGAGTTTAGGAAAAAGCAAAATATAAAGTCCACAGACTATACTCCCATCACCCCCACCAACCAAATAAATGTACCTTCTTTAAAACTACCTGTGTCTCAATCTCCTATTTCTTTGCAGCCTTGTTAGCTTACTAAGCTCAAATTTTGGATTCTTATCCAGGACTTAATAGATACCTTGGTGGTCTGAGTAGTCAGAATCCCAACTCTGCCCCAGCATGTTGCAGCCTGAGAAGGGAGATCTCTGGGAAACAGGTGTAGAATATAAGTAGCCTCTCCAACTCAGGAATATCTGAACCACACATCACACTTATAATAATGCTGACTGTAAACTCAGCAGCTCTGGAAGCTTATGCTGGCAGAAAGGCAACAGGCTACCTATTGAGCAAGAGAGAAAAATTCAAGAATTAAAAACAAGGAAGTTGCAGGGAGGGCAAATGCTTTGAGTTCAATCTGGAGGGTACGAGATTAACTATCTATCTCCATTCAGTCAGAGCACAGAATGGCCTTTTAAGGCAGCAAATACCACTGCCCTGGAGGAGGGAACAGCCCAGGATGTGTGAACTAGGTCCTTTGACATTCCCTATTCCTATGCACAGCAAGTCAGCTCTTGGTTATCTCCCACGTGATTGCCCATTTGGTCCAGTACCCACAGCGTCTAGGGACTGCCAATAACCGGAGTTGGCCACAGACAAAGCTGGTTAGAAGGAAACAATGGTCTAATGTACTTCCCACCTTCCCAAATAACATGTTGCCAGTTAAGTAAGGACCTTGGTGTCGCAGGCAAAGACATCTCCCTGGTAGGGTAGGTGGAACAGGTACTTTGGAACAAGTGGAACGAACATTTGGCTGCATGTCAGCCCTGCTCCATCACCTGATGCAAAACTATCCCAGGACTGGGGGAAGACAGAAGGTATTTGGCTCCAGCATGAGGGGGCAACTTGGTGAACACCTAAGAAGAATAACTGAATTCCAAAATAAGAGTATTCTGAGGATTATGTATTATTTTTATATTACTCAGATCAAGAGTTAACTATACGAGAATCATTCTTATACCCTCTTACAGTTTATTTCATCCAAGAAAAACTGATTCTCACTGTATTCCTGAGGGATGAGGTACTCTAAAAAAATGACCAGGTAAACCACAGAAAAGACAAGAGACCAGAAAGAAGGATCCTTTTAAAATATGTAACAATTAGCAAACTGGAAAACTGAGAAACTCTGATACCTCTCAGAGGATGAGACACAATGAAGAAAAAAACAAAAAAAGGAAGAAAAGGTAAATGAATGAATGAACAACTCAGAGAGGCAAGGTAACCAAGAATTTAAATTATAGTCAAATGTTAGGGTCCCAAACATTAGAATACAAAGCTGAACAAAAGCTCTTTCTGCTTGCGGGGTCCCTAAGAGTCTAAAATGAGGGATTAAAATGGCTTTATTTCAACAGAACACATTTTGTCATCTGATCTCTGTCTGTGACATGGATAAGAATAAGGAACTTATGGCTGCACTCTTAAGAGGCAACAAATCCCTGAATATTGTGCCTTGTTCACTTAAGGATGGCAAATCACTAATTGCTTGTCAATCAGGAAAAAAAGAGTCTATAGCTTTTATTTTAAAATACATTTTTTATTTTTAATTAATTTTTTTTACATTTTTATTTTAAAACAAACAGTATTTCCAAAAAACACTGCTGCAAGGGGGAATGAGGCAATAAAGGATGGGAGACAGAAGGGAAGCAGAGAAAAGACTCTGAGCCTGCAATCTTAATGATCAGGCACATTCACAGAGGCCTTTGCTGTGACACTGTCTGCTCACCTCTACTCACAGGGGAGGAAGCTCAGCAAATGCACTGGGACGTGAGTTAAAGGGTCAAAGGGAAGCATTCTCTTTACAGAAATTCCTAAAAGGTGATATCAATTTGTACTCACTCTAGCAATGTGAGTCCCCCTGCTCGCAACCCTATTTCTAGGGTTCTAACCTAAAAAAGTTAGCAAAGATATAGTTAAAGATTTACACACAAAAAAGTTCATCACAACATCACTGATATTAACAAAGGATCTGAAACAACCAAAATTTAAGTATGGGAATGGATATAATAAAGTAAGGTAGAGTTACTGCAAATCTGCTTTCCAAGATTTAAAGACACAAGAATTTACTTGTGATACCATGTTAAATGAGGGAAGAAAATTGTATACCAAGCTGTACATATGACTTTCAAGTTTGTTTAAACACCTTACATGTTATATGCATTTTTCAATACCGAAAGGAAATTCATAAACATACCAGCAGAGATTAGCTCAGTGCTACATGGAGGGAAGGTGGATTTTCATTCTTTCTTTAGATTCGTCTCTAACAAGCATACACATTACTTTTGTATCAGAAAAAAATTTTATGTTAAAATATGCCCGCCCTAAAATAACTCACTTAGAGATAGCAATTGTCAGTCTTAGAGAAAGGCGTCCAAGGCTGACTCAGAAAACAAAAAGATTCAAACCTACACAGTAACTGCTCTGAAAAGGATGAGAAATCGAGGGTGCCACAGTCTAGATGTTTCCTCTACCATGGCTGCTGGCTCTACATTACTAAACTTTGCAGGGAGCTCTACTGGAGAAACCATTCCTCCTTCCGCAGCAACCACAGCGCCTTAAACGACCTCTTAATGTGGTTCTCACCTCTCAGTATGAGGATCACAGGGAAAGAGAAAGCAAGAGCCCTACTCTCTTGTTTCCGAGGAAGACGTTTTTCTTGTAAAGCTGTCAAAATGACTCAAAGTGAGATAGACACAATCTGAAACATAAGTCATGAGTTATGTTTAGGAACCGTGTTATCAAAGCCCCTTATTTCTCAAGAATGAATATAAAGCAAGATCTACGACGCCCCCGTGTGGCAAGCCTGACTACGACAACCACTTATCCATCTCCACGGTTCTCCGCCCCGGGCTGTGGGCAGAAACAGCCCCTGAGGAACCTGCCCCATAATAACCTAGTGTGTTGAACAAACTGTCCCCAAGGCAGCTGGTACTATTTGTCTTCAAGACTTCCTAGTTTAGATCCCAGAGACACCTATTCAAGGATGAGTGGGGATGAAAGGGCAGAGGAACAAACTGCAGGGTGTGCATGTGTTGTGGGCTGCTGTCGACAGGTCAAAGCTGTTGGCGGAGGCACACGACAACACCTGCACACATATCATGGGCTGCCACACGGCAGGGACCTATAGCATATAGAACTCCTTCCCCAAGAGTATTTGCCAATTTTATAAAATTATGAAGAAAAAGGTTTTACATTTACAATCAATGAACTTTGTACTTAGAAGTTGTTTTATTTATCAGTGTTAGAGCAACCATCACCAACTCGGGCACAATTCTGAAACAACAGAGCTCTTGTTGAATTCTGGCCATAAAGCTCTTTTTTAAGCTTGTTAAGATCTTGTAAGGTAAGAAAGTTTTCCTAATACTTTATAAAAATACTAACCACTAATAAGTTGATTCCGTACTCCAAGTGGTGGCCTCACGTTTGGAAAGATGAAACACCACCGTTTCAAACATCGAGACGTATTAATTAGTCTTGGCGTCCCAGGCATGAAGGGAGATGGAGGAATCCTCTCAACCTAACCAAATGACTCTGGGAGAGAATTAACAGCTTAAAAGAGGTCAGTATTGTAAACCTGATGGAACACTGAAGGGACCCAGATACTGATTCTGAGAAAAGACAACCTTCCTCTCAGAAAGGGACTAAGCTAAAAACCTTGCTGTTCTGGGCAGGAAACTTGCAAGAAACAGAGAAAGGGAAAGCTGAGCAAATTAGCCAGGTTCTCTTGGGAGACGGTTCTTGTGCTTCTCTGTGCCCCACCCAGCCTGAAGGCCTCTTTCCAGAAAAGAATTCCCTCCAGCGTTAGGGTGAAAACATATGGCAGGAAGTTGCTGCTTTGGTCCTGACTGTGTAAACGGGAGCATTTTCAAGCATGCGAAATAAACCAGAAGCAACCCAGATGGGCTGGACCCCAACCAGGTGAGTTACCGCAGAGCACTAAGCCAAAGAATTTCTAATTAAGAGCTTGAACTGGGAGTATGAATCTGACCCCTTTTCACCTCTCCAACCTCTAGAAGAACGTTTTTTCCCCTCCTAACCTGATGGGCTTGAAATACTTGACAGCTCCTGTTTGAGATGAACCAACATGCTGGACAGGGAGGACAAGCATTGAAAACCTGAGTGTCTAGACAAGACTCGTCAGGGAGAATCCTTCATTTGTCGCCTGTACAGGGAAAGCAGAAGAGGGAGAGTAAAATGAAGGCCAAGGCTCCCATCTGTCCAGGAAAATAAAATACAAGGGTGGAGTAAAGACCTCTCACCCTGCCCAACTAAAATTCAAGACCATAAGCTCCCCCTGCAAACAACAGCCTTGCTCCACCAGAAGCACCCTGGGATCAGTACAGGTTAGTATTGTGAGTTGTGTCACCAGGCTTTGACAATGACATTAAAACAGGAAGAGGTGAATGTTCACCCCTGGCTCCAGCTTCCCAGCTGTCCCAACGTGGAAGGGAAGCAGCTATCACGACAGCTTGATGGGAAGGTCCTCCCCATATTTCCGGAGCAGCTTCTGGTGGTTGTGGTCCACCGACCACTGCTGCGGCAGGTGCTTGGGCTGCATGGAGTCCAGGAAGTGCTGCCGCCAGCGGCTCTCCAGCTGCATGAGGGAGCGCAGCCCACCCTGGGTGTGGCGCTGAACCACCCTCAGCCCGTGAGGAATGTAGTTTTCATTGGAGATCCTGTCAAGACACAAAGTACATGGGTCTGTGGGAAACAAGCTCAGGACAGTATCACAGTGGCTCCAAATGCCATGGGCCAAGACGCTTCGACAGGGGTTTATGGAGAGGTTGCTGGACTCCTAAAGGGTTGGTTATTTTGATGCTTTTAAAAACATCCTCTTTCCCATATCTGCCTTTTTAAAAATAGTTTGGACATATACCACACAAACCAGCAGAAGGCATTTGGGGATTCTGATCTATACTTATGGGAAGGCCACTGCATAATGCCCAGCCCCCACTAGAGAGGCCCCGCTGTCTGGCTGATGATGGGCGAAGAATGTTGGTCTTTCATTTACTCCAGTGTTCCCCAGTTACTTCTTTTAAGTTACTCATTCTGAGCCATACTCAGTCTTTATATTAGCTGTTCAATCAGCCCGTGTGTTCCAGGTTTTCATCACAGTGTAACACCTGAATGTAAAATGAAGGTGGTACTATTTCTTCGGTGTCTTCCTTCTTATACAAAGAATGCCAAACCACATCCACAAGACGTGCTTCTGTTGCGATGAAATTCTACCGTGGTTGCTCGGTTGCACAGCTAGTGCTGTTTAATGAGAAGATGAATCCCTGCCTCCTTTCTAACTAAGATACCTTGTGGACAGTACTGTCAGCTCCTATGAATAAAGGAAGCTCCCTGCCAGAGGCTCAGTTCCTCTCCCTACAATCCATACCCCACTCTCAATCCTCGCTAACTAGCAGTGTTCGTGCCCCCTGGGTATTTGCAGGGCATTTTCTTATTTAGCTCACAAGCATCCCACTAACTTGCCTAACTTTCCCCAAACAGCTGTTCTTCTCGGTCCTAGATATCCAAGCCCAGCACCCTTCCATCCAAGTCAGCAAGATGAATTTGTTAGAAAGGTCTGTCACTGAAAGGGCAGGTTTAGCTGTTTTAGGAAATACATTTGGGAACTGGTTAAAGGAGCCAGTCTCATTAATTTGTAATATGACCTTGGTAAGTTACTTAACTTTAACCTCGGGGCACCTAATATAAAACTTGAAAAATAGTTTTAAGAATAATTTTTTAAAATTTTAAAAGATTTTAAAGATACAGGATATGTTAGCAGTTACCAGTAAGAAACTCCTACCTCATAGGGTTGTTATAAGAAGTAATTAAGGCAATTTATATAAAGTTTATTAACTTGGTGGAATATATTAGGATATCTATAAAAAATTTGTTCAATAAACCGGGTGCAGGAGATATGGGAACCGTCTGTATTCTGCTTGCAACGTTTCTGTAAATCTAAAACTACTCTAAAATTAAAAGTTTATTTTTAAATGGTTAAAAAAAAAAAATTTGTTCAATAAATATTTTTTGCTATAATTAAGTTCGTAGGGGAGGGCTGTTTTGTTTTTATAACAAAACACTAAGGCAACCAGCATAACTACCAGGATTTGCGACCTTATCAGTTCAATTATTTCAACCCCTGTTACTATTGAAAGGAGTGGCAAGTTGGGAAGCAAACCTATAGCAGGTAGCCCAGAGTTTTTATCATCTGGGCCATGTGTCCATTTATTTCTCAGGACCAAAAAATGCTTCTCATTTAGGGACACTGAATTAAATGATATGAATTCAACTATGTACTGACGGGGAAAGAGAGAGAAAGCAAGCAAGGCAGGAAAAAGGTAAAAAGTAATTTAAATAGTAACAGCAATTCTGGCCAACATCCCATTCAGTAGGCCAACACCCCAGAGTACAGGTGAGACAAGAAACATGAATCCATTTGTCTCAATTCCCACAGACCTAGATAAGGGAAGAGATGCAAAACCACACACGTTGTACTTCACGGGCAACTCCAGAGACTGGAGGATATATATTTTTTCTTTTTTTAATTTTATTTATTTATGGCTGTGCTGGGTCTTCGTTTCTGTGCAAGGGCTTTCTCTAGTTGTGGCGAGCGGGGGCCACTCTTCATCACAGTGCGCGGGCCCCTCACCGTCGTGGACTCTCTTGTTGGGGAGCACAAGCTCCAGATGCGCAGGTTCAGTAGTTGTGGCTCACGGGCCCAGCTGCTCCGCGGCATGAGGGATCCTCCTGGACCAGGGCTCGAACCCATGTCCCCTGCACTGGCAGGCAGATTCCCAACCACTGCGCCACCAGGGAAGCCCTGGAGGATATTTTTTGACTCTTATTTTCCTCTTATGAACTGACCTGAGGATTTACTTCTGCAGAGAATGTATAAGGTACAACTCCAGTGCCCCTGAACTCTCCTGCTAAGCATGAAAATGGCTGGACATAAGTATATGACCTCGAAGGGTCAAGGATAGAAGGCAAGTCTCCTGTGGCAAGTAAATTAGCAAATAGATTGCTCTATCCCACCCGCATGGTATCTTAAGCCACAGAGACTCAATGGGGTAAGCACGAGGCTGTGCACTGCACCTGGACGACCACGGCTCCCTCCCCGGCAAGCGTTCTCACTGAGTAGTCGGGGTTAAGTCACTGGACTAGTCCTCAATCCCCTCTGAGCAGGACTGCAGATCGTACCTGGTCTCAAGGCTGGCAGCCTCCTGAAGCATCTCCTCCGTGACCGTGTCTGTGTGATAAAACTCTCTGAGCACCTGCAGCAGCTCCTCCTTTCGGTGCGCAGGCAGGCCCTCTGCGTTGAGCAGGGCCCTGGCCCCAGAACGCACCTGCCGGCGCTCAGCATCTTCCAGCAGGCGCAAGCCATCCTCGGAGACAGTGGGGGCCTGGAACTCCCTGGCCAGCTGCTGCTTCAAGTGGTTGTCATAGTAGTTGGAGATGGCGTGGCAGGAGGTGCAGAGCAGCAGCACATCGTGGGAGTTGTGGTCCTTCATCTCGATGGGAAAGTGCTTCCGGTACTCATGCGGAATCACGTTCTTTCTAAACAAGCCCACACAGAAGGCAGTGCTCATTAGCACACGACACAGAATATACACGGAGTCGGCAGGCAGGCAGGCAGGCAGGCTACTAGGGTTCTGATCTGGGCCTAAACACAGCTGAGGAGCTTGGGTCCCACAGCCCAGCAGAGGTGACATAAAGGCCATACCACCTATTCCACTCTTGGCCCACCTACCTACAGGCCTTGGGTTCTCCTCTCCTTGAAGTGAGTGCAGACCACTGGCGGTCAGACTCCTCTGGCAGGCCAGGGGCAGGGAGAGGCTAATAACAGCCTTTGGGAAGGCTGTGCTCCCAGAAGGAAAATTATCCAAGAAATGAAAAGAAATTCTAATGGGCTTCAACATCTGGAAAACAACTCTCTCAAAGCACACGGCAGGTAACTGCTACTCCTGAAACTTTGGAAGCCTGGTGACCTGTAAAAGCCCATTTCCTTCACCTGAAGAATCCCTTACTCTAAAATTGTTTCCCTGGTTCATCAAAGTCCATCATTATTGTCTAAGAAGAACTAAGCTCTCAGGGAAACCTCTTGGCAGCAATAACCATTTGTCACACTTTGCAAGCGGAGAAAGAAGGCAAGCAAGTTGCTACACAGAAGCCAGGGAGAAAGCCAGGGTTCTGGGCACCCAGGACCAGTGGTAACTTCACCTTCACTGCCTGGGGACCTTGACGCAGCATAATCTTCTCAGACTATTCCGGAGTGTGCCTTCGGGTCATCTAGATACCCATATATCAAGGGTCACAAAGCGTGTGAGCCACTCAAGGGAGGATCATAAGGACACAGAGAGAAAGGCAGCTTCCTAAGGAAGGAAGGTCTCTGTTCCTTCATGAGCAAAGGGAATGACTCTCTTCACAGCAAACTGTTATCGAGAAGAGTGTTTCATTCCTGACACTAAGAACTAGCTCAGGAAGGGCAGAAGCCACTACAGCAAGGCTAGGCAGAGTGCTGAAGCTCTTGAGGACACTGGGATGCCCCCTGGGGACAAATCTCCCAGCCAAAGTAGGCAGACTCAGTCAAGCCCGCAAAGGGCTCTGCATGTGGCTTGAAGGGCAATTTCCATCAGAGGCAGACAACAGGGCAGCCCAGCCCACACTCACCGAATGTATGAGTCTTTCTTGCCACACACTACACACAGGTTTTCTTTAACCATCAAGTAGTAGTCTCCCGGGGATTCAGGTCTCCCTGCAGGTTCAAACTGTAGCTTGACCACAAAAGGCTCTTCACTCACCAGCTCTTAGAGGAAAGAAGCAGTGTTAGTGTGTGACTGCCCACCTCTCCCACAAGGAAGAAGCACCACCTCAGTTGTTCTCTGCTGTATCCTGGCAGATATCTCTGCTGTATCACTGTTTCTGGGTTCTGAACAGCCCCATCCCACGTGTCTCTAGGTCTCTCTGACTTCTATCCATCCCATCCCTCTGCCTTATCTCATGCCCACTCCGGTCAGTGCCTGCATGCACCTAATTATAAATCTAATATGACAGTTGAATCTCAAACCTCCAATGCCTTTGTCCAGGTACCACTGAGCTTTTCTTCGATCACAAGTGCAGAGGGGCTGTCCATCAGGAGCGTGGAGAAAGCAGTTATCATAGAGGGGTGATTTTCTGTGGGGAAGGGAGACAGAAATCTAAAACTGGGAGCTAACTATTGATCAAGGTACCAGTTGCCTTCCTATACTGAGTGACCCAAACTATTCAACACTAGGGTCAAGCATTACTTTTTTGGAAAAAAATAAAATAAAATAAAAACATGGCAAGAAATCATGTTTATTCCTCCATCTGCACTGGGCTAGGAAAGAGAAATTAAAATGAATCAGTTTATACTATTAGTTTTTATATTTATAGATTGGAACATTAGGGAGTGAGCCGGGTAGTGTTTACATAGTTCTATCATGAAAGCAAGCAGGAACAGAACACCAGGAAAACTTCCCTGTAGAGTAATCATTGGATGAACAAAGTAAATTAAAGAACTTCAAGCTAAAGTAATGGGTACCACGTGGATTTATTTCTGGCTCATATGAAATAGTTGCTTCAATCTAATCACACAATTCCTAAAGGCACTTTACTATAGGGACTAAACTTCCACTCCAAAGTACTTATTAGTCATCTTTCTACAGTAGAGGCATAAGCTGTACAGGAAAATTCCCATTGCCTAGAGAATAACATCGGCTTAGGACTGGATGCCATTTTAAATAATCAAATACCAAATGAACAAGAGATCAGATGATGCATTTCTCCTGAAAAGTATGAGGCACTTCATTTTACCTTCACAGCTTTCCTGAAGCAAGCAAGGAATCATAATTATGCCCTCACTTGTAATTGGAAAAGTACAGGTCTAAGGTCACATCAAGGTCAGTGACAAAGCCAGGTTAAGCTCTCCTCCTTTTTACTCCAACTGCCCACAAATAAAAAAGTAGAAGAAGGGCAAAAGGAAAAAATATACAAATAAATCAAAGGATAGCTTCAAATGTCCTTGAAGGAAAGGAAAAATAGAAGTAATCCTTGGAGGGCCTCTGCCACCTTTACCGCACTAGCCTTCTCCCCAGATCCAAGGTAAGGCATCATGCCTTCTGCTGGAAGCTGGGCCTTGGACTCTACTAGACATGGAGCAACTCAGTTACCTGGCAGAATAGCCCACTCCAAGGGGCTTTCTTTTATGTTTTCTGGGGTCTCTCCCTTGGTGGTTGCCTGACATCATTCCATCGGTCTTCGACTTCTTATTTCTTGGCTTCTGCTGAGATTCTGTTGCTTCCCCATTAACCTCCTCTCCCAATCTGCTAATTCCTTTGCTTCGGAATGGGATATCTACCACATCCTGACATTTCTCCAAGACTTTTCTCCAGCCAATGAAGTCATCACTTTCTTCTAGAGTTGAATTCCTAGAGAAAGGGTATCCAAGAAGATGGAGAAAGAGAGCCACTGAAATCTGGGCATCCCTGGCAGCATAAATTACCTGAAGAGAAAAGTCAGAGATCAGTGGAATCCAGAAGGCAAACCAAAGAGAGCAACTTCAAAATCAATCACAAAGACAGAGAAAACTTTTAGGTTCCAATTCAAGAGGTACAGTAACCCAGGCACCATGTACTCCTTAAAACCTTTTAATTACAAAAAAATCCAAATGATACGAAAACAAATCAAATAGTATAATGAATCCTCATGTTCTCTATGTTTTTAACTAACATAGCTAAAATAATGACCTACTCTACGTGCTCAAAATTCCTAATCTATATGAATCAGTGAAGTTTCCTTCTATCTGCTACCAAACCTGCTGGACAGATTTTTCTCGTTTGGGGTAGGGTAGTTACCACAGGTCTGACAACTTCACTTTGGAAACTGTCATCATCTAGAAAACTGAAACCAAGATTCATTAAGAAGCCTGTGTGACTACTGATCAGAAACAAACTGCTGTACATATTAATACAATGTGTAAACCAAGGAAAACAGTTTCAAACATAGACCTCAAATCAAAAGTCACATGGGCCCACATCTGGAATTTATGTATTTATTAATAGTAAGTCATTCTCCCAAGCAACTAGGCACAGGCAAGCTGGTCATAAATAAAAGTAGTCAAAACTATAATTAATAGCTCTTCCCAACAAAGCATGTGAGGACTTTAAAATTCCTTTAATTCACCTTTAATAATCAAGTCTGGTAAATAACACTATTAGTATGGATTTTTTTGTGCTTTTAGAATAATAGAAAAAAAGAATAGAATAATAGAAAAATAAGGTTTGGGTAAAATTCTCCACCTAGACCCAACCATCTACATCTCTGTCAGCAAGTTGTCTCCCACAGGAAAAAGGGTGCTTGAACGTGAAGAGTTCAGAATGATTTTTAACAAGTTATTTCCAAATGATAAGGAATCCAAGGCACTTTTCAACAAATGGTGCTAGAACAACTAGATGTCCACATGCAAAAAGATAAAGTTGGACTCCTACTTCACACCACACACAAAAATTAACTCAAAATGGATTATGAACCTAAGTGTAAGAGCCAAAACATAAGACTCTTAGAAGAAAACATAGGAGGGACTTCCCTGGTGGCACAGAGGTTAAGAATCTGCCTGCCAATGCAGGGGACACGGGTTCGGGCCCTGGTCCGGGAAGATACCACATGTCGCAGAGCAACTAAGTAACTAACCGTACTGAGCCTGCGCTCTAGAGCCTGCAAGCCACAACTATTGAAGCCCGCGTGCCACAACTACTGAAGCCCGCATGCCTAGAGTCAGTGCTCCGCACAAGAGAAGCCACCGCAATGAGAAGCCTGCACACCACAACGACGAGTAGCCCCCCTCGCCACAACTAGAAAAAGCCCACGCACAGCAAGAAAGACCCAACACAGCCAAAAATAAATAACTAAATAAATTTATTTAAAAAAAAAGAAAACAGAGGAGTACATGTTCATGACCTTGGGTTAGGCAATGATTTCTTAGATATGACACCAAAAGCATGAGAAATAAAAGAAAAAATAGATAACTGGACCTCATCAAAATTAAAAGCTTTCGTGCTTTAAATGATCCCATCGAATAAGTGAAAAGACAATCTGCAGAAAATGGGAGAAAATATTTATAAATTATATATCTGATAAGGGATTAGTATCCAGAATATATAAAAAATACACACACATTGGGCTTCCCTGGTGGCGCAGTGGTTGAGAGTCCGCCTGCCGATGCAGGGGACGCGGGTTCGTGCCCCGCTCTGGAAAGATCCCACATGCAGCGGAGCGGCTGGGCCCGTGAGCCATGGCTGCTGAGCCTGCGCGTCGGAGCCTGTGCTCCGCAACGGGAGAGGCCACAGCAGTGAGAGGCCTGCGTACCGCAAAAAAAAAAAAAATAAAGAAAGGAAGGAATGAACCAACCAAGGCACAAAGAAGTAACTTATTCAGGGTTGCAGCAAATCTGAAATAGCTTTAGAAAACAAAATCAGATACGTTGATTCCCAGAACTCTCTCACAGGATATTAATCCTAAGATACTAACTATTGCTAACTCTTTGCATTAACAATGTTTTGGGGGATTTCCCTGGTGGTCTGGTGGTTAAGATTGAGCTTCCACTGCAGGGTGCGTGGGTTCCCCCTGGTTGGGAACTAGGATTGCTGCATGCCATGCGGTGCAGTCCAAAAAAAAAAAAAAACACAACACAATGTTTTAGAAGGATGAACAAACAAATGGTAACAAACTAAGCAAACAAGAGAAGGTTGAAACCTAGGCCTATAGGGGGTAGTAAGCAAAAAATCCAAAAATCAAATTAATCTGAGCCACAAAGAATGGCAAAGTATAAAGAATGTGAGGCACCAGGTATCTACAACAGCAATGATACAAGCAGGGGTGAAAATAGGAGGATCAGGTGACAGTCTCTGTAAATAACACTTACAACCCCAGATCTCCTCTCTTACAGCATAGGGACAGGCAATTACTCCTTCCCTGACCCAAAAGAGTAAAAGCTTGTAGAACCAAAACTAAAATGGAATCACTTATGTCAGAGACAAAATGGAAGTGGCCAATGCAGGTGCATTAAAGAAAATGAAACTTTATTTAACATAACTTGCAGGAATTTACAGCTCTCCTCAGAAATCAGCAGAGGATGTCAGTCAATCTCCAAACACTGAGTCTGTTCATGCCATCTTTGGACTTCCTTATTCCCCTGTCTCAGCTATCCTGATCCAAATAAGGAAGAAGACCACTAGGCAAACAATCAGCTGAAAAAGCCAAAAATCTTCCACATTTACCCAATGAAAACCCTTTAGTCTGTGAGCAACTTGAAACTCATTGCTCCCATGGCCTTGAGTTTCCCAGCTTGCAGGTCAAAACTGTTGCAATAAACTCATATTTCTGCTTTGTTTTACTTGGTGTGCAGAGTTTGGGTTTTGACAAGTTTAAGTCATATAGTGGCTAAATCACAGAGGATCTGGACCTAGTAATACCAGGCATGGCAGAGCTTGGGGGCAAAGTGTCACCAGGAAAAAGGGGGATTATGGGAAAATCTACATATTAAATGATGAGACTACCAGCACCTTCTCTCCCACTCAGCTACCAGAATATAGGCTGTGGGGCTGATACCTCTTGGGCAGAAGAGTAGGAGATTCATGTCTGGAGAAACTGAGTGGCCTGAGAGAAAAGACTTACAGTTACTGACATTTGACTTTAATTTATATTAATAGTTACTGATAATAAAACTCGCTAGTCAAAAATACCTGGCCATATGCTCTGTGCTCTCATTCCATTTCTTTAAAATGTCAAATTTAAATATTATTTTCTGTATTTTACAAAATCTCATTAAGCATTATGTTTATAATTAGAAAAACAATAAAAATTTTTAAATGAAGACTGAATAAGAGTCTTTGGAAATTCTGAATTCTCACAATAATATGGATCACAAATTTGATTTCAAATTTGGTAGCAATTAACTTTTTCTTCCCAATGTTTTATTTGAAAGTTTTCAAACCTAAGGAAAAGTTAAAAGAATGATAATTGACATTCACAATTGTCAACATTTGCTTTATCTCTTTATAATACAATACATACACCACACAAATACTTTTTTTTGGGGGGGGGGGCTGAACACTTTTCAAAATTAAGTTGCAGCTATTATGATAGTTACTTCATCCCTAAATACTTTAGTGAGCATCTTCTAAGAACAAGGACATTCTCCTACATAATCACAACACCATTATCACACGCAAGAACTTTAACACTGACAAAATACAATAATACACAGTTGTATTCTAATGTCTCCAACAGTCCCAAAGATGTCTTTTACATATGTTGCAGGACTCAGAAATTTCAGAATTTTATTTAGAATTTTTAGAATTATTTACAGAATGATGCAACCTTTATCACAGTCAATTTTAGAACATTTTCAGCAGCCCAGTAAGAAAACTTATATCCTTTACCAGTCATCCCCTACTTCTTCCAGTCCTAGGCAGCCACTAATTTATTTTTTGTCTCTATAGATTTGACTGTTCTGAATATTTCATATAAATGGAATCATACAATATGTTATCTTTTGTGACCAGCTTCTTTCACTTAGCATAATGTTTTCAAGACTCATCCATGTTGTAGCTTTTTATTACTTAATAATATTCCATTGTATGGCTATACCATATTTTATTTACTCATTCATTAACTGATAGATTCAACTGGCACTTTAATATCTCCTTTGTAAACAAAAATGGATAGCTAAGGATCTAAACATTTTAGAAAAATCTTTAACGTGGAAGACAAAGACCAAATCAAACATTTAAATTAGAAATTCAGAGTAAAAAGAGGCAATGCAGGAAAGAGAAGAAAACTTCAGAAATCTTCAGTACTCTAAGATAACAGAAGATATGATAATCCATTAAACAAAAATGCAAAGTTATTTTAAAAGCAAATATTGAGAAAAGACCAGGAGCTCTTACGACTTAATATGATAGGAAATTAAAAGGTGATTGGAATACTGAAAGATAAACTTGAGGACATTTCCCAGAAGGTAAAACAAAAAATATAGAGATGGAAAATCAAAGAGAAAATATTTTACTAAGGGGCTTCCCTGGTGGCGCAGCGGTTGAGAGTCCGCCTGCCGGTGCAGGGGACACGGGTTCGTGCCCCGGTCCGGGAAGATCCCACATGCCGCGGAGCGGCTAGGCCCATGAGCCATGGCCGCTGAGCCTGTGCATCCGGAGCCTGTGCTCCACAACGGGAAAGGCCACAACAGTGAGAGGCCTGCGTACCGAAAAAAAAAAAAAAAAAAAAAATTTTACTAAGAAGATTAGAAGATCAATTCAAGGGATTCAATATACAAATAATATGAGTTCTAGAAACAAAAAGGAGGGAAATTTTCCAAGAAATAGTATGAGAATAATTCCCTGAACTGAAAGACATGAGCTTCCAGACCAAAAGGGTCCACTGAATTCTAAAACTATAATGAAAAATGGCCCACGCTATCATCTTGAATTTTAAAAACTAAGAATAAAGAGAAGATTTTTCCAGAAAGAAAAACAAGTCACATACTCAACATCAACACTGAAAGCTACAAGGAGCATTGCCTTCAAAGTTCTGAAGGAAAATGATTTCCACCCTAAAATGCTATCCCTCAGGCAAACTATAAGTTAATAAAGAGGGAAACTAATATCTTTTCAGACATGCATGGTGTCATAAAGGTGCCATGCTCCTTTTCTCAAGAAGCTATTTTGAATGTACTCCACCAAGATAAGAAAGTAAAAAGACAGGATATTTTTAAAACAGAGGATCTACTATAGAAGAGAGATGAAGGGAATTCCCAGGTTGACGGTAAATGCAAATTTCAGGATGAGAGTTGGGCAGCAGGGCTGGAGTGCAACCAGTCCTGAAAGGAGCAGGATGACAGAGCTCTAGCAGGGATAGCTCCAAGGGAAAATGAAATGAGTAAATTACCTGACTGTGTCTGAAGCAGCAGAAAGGAGATCTCTACATAGTTCTGTTAAAGAGTCTGGGGTTGAAACAGTTAACAGGTATATAGAAAACTAAGCAAATAAAAATTTAAATTACTACTCTTGGGAAAACAAAAAGTTGTACAGGGAAAAAACATTTACTTTAGTCAGTTTGCTATGTGGAGCAGCTATAAATAATATCAATATAAGTAGATATTAACCTGATAAAAATGATGATTTACCTCTATTGGGAGCATGGGGAAGGAAATAAGTATCTGTCTGGGGATACAGGAACTGCAAGAGTAGCATACTAAATCATGTCTTCCACAGCAAGAAGTCAAAAGATAATACGTAAAATAAGAAAGAGTAATATATGCATGTAATTTTAAAATGGAATGGTAATTACCAGAAAGAAATGAAATCAGTTGCCTCTGAAAAGAAGGAAGAGTAATTAGGAATGGGGGAGGAAGGCAGGGAACTACTGGCTGTTTCTTATAGTAAGTCTTATATAACACTTTGGTTTTTTAAATTATGCATTTGTATTCATGACCAAAAAAAATTACATTTTCTGAAATGCCTGGCATATAGTAAATGCTCCAAAAAAATAGAATGGGGACTCTTACCCTTTTATTTAAGTAGCATCTACACTATTATAGAGCATTTTTCTTGGGTAGCATCAATGAGGCTACTTGAAGGCATTTCTGCCCAACACATATCATCTTTGAGGATTAGAATTTTTTAAATAACTATATTTCACAAGGAATGACTCTTCCACTCTTCAACTACTCTGATAAGAAGTACCTGATCCTCAGTCAGATTCTCAGCATCCCAGTTGCTGCAACGAAGCAGAAGGGACTTGTCAAGGGGAAAGTTCAAAACAGTCTCAGCGAGTGATTTCAGGCTAAGCCCATTAGAGAGCAAATTGTTTCTACAAGAAATAAATAAAATCATGTGTCAAAAATGGGAAAGGACAAGAACAGGCAAATCAAAAAAGGTAAAGAAATGGCCAATAAACAAATGACACATAATCTCACTACATCAAACCAAATAAAAGGTATATACAATTTTAAAATCTATCAGATTACAAAGATTTTTTTAAAATAACTATATCTAGTATTGGTGGAACATGAAGGATCACCATCTAATCTAAAATTTGTGCAATGAACATTTGTATAACCTTTATGAAAAAGTTTGTCAGTAAATAGCTATCAAAATTTTGAACATGAAAATTCTGTGATTCAGTAATTCCACTTCTAGTAATTTATCCTAAGACAAAGGTACATAAAATAATCTTCATTACAGCACTATTTATAGTAGCAAAGAACTGGAAACAACCTAACATCCTCAATAGAAGACTGGTTAAATATCCATGCAATTAAATTCCACATAGCTATTAAAAATAAGGATGTAGGTAGGGTTTCCCTGGTGGTGCAGTGGTTGAGAGTCCGCCTGCCGATGCAGGGGACATGGGTTCGTGCCCCGGTCCGGGAAGATCCCACATGCCGCGGAGCGGCTGGGCCCGTGAGCCATGGCTGCTGGGCCTGCGCTTCCAGAGCCTGTGCTCCACGACGGGAGAGGCCACAACAGTGAGAGGCCCGCGTACCTCCAAAAAAATAATAATAATAAGGATGTAGATCTATATTGATGTGAAAAGATGTCCATGATGTATTAGTTAAGTAACAAGAGATTATGAAAGGAAACATGATATGAACTCTTTATATTTATATATATACATATATATATATATATATATATATACATATACACTACACAATAAACGTG
>RJWK010012701.1:0-40065 GCA_004363435.1 Platanista minor | reverse complement strand
ACTTTATCACAGCTTACCCCTCCCCCTCCCCATATCCTCAAGTCCATTCTCTAGTAGGTCTGTGTCTTTATTCCCATCTTGCCCCTAGTTTCTTCATGATATTTCTTTTTTTCTTAGATTCCATATATATATGTTAGCATATTGAATTTTTAACAATATTTTACAAATAGTGCTGCCACAAACAATCTTGTACATGTCTCTTGGTACACTTATGAGTATATCTGACAAGCTAATTATTGCTGTAAAAATGTTGCTTTAAAAAATCCTTTAATTCTTAGTGTTGTATAACTTTAATATTTATGTCTTGTTAATATGTTTGTAGGTCAGCTGGGATTTGGCCAACATAATGTGTTTTGGCTCAGATTGTTTGCTGGTTTCAAGCCTTCCCCTTTCTTCTCTCATTCTCCCTGGACTGGCAGCTACTGGGGGCATCTTCTCCAGGTGAAAAGGGTAGAGCACAAAGAAAGCTTAGACATGCATGCATATACCATGTTCAAGGCATGTCTCCAACATCTCACTGGCCAATGCAAATAGCATGGTTAAACCCAAAAGCAAGGATCAGGAAAATATGCTCTGTTCATAGTAAAGCCAGACTGAGTGACATTGGTAGACAACCTTAAAAGGGAAGGAATGGATAATCCTGCCCTAAAGGTGAGAAAGGAAAGAACATATTCTGCAGGATAATAATCTAACCCAGGGATCCACAAAGTCTTGATCACCATCTGCTTTGGTAAAGTTTTATTGGAAAACGCCCACATCCATTCATTTGTGTATGGTCTATGGCTGTTTTCATGTTACAGTGACAAAGTTGAGTAGTGGAACATAGATCATATGGCCTGCAAAATCTGAACTATTTTACTCTTTAAAGAAGAAATTTTCCTAGCCCTGATTAATCTATCCAAATAGTCGTATCAATTTGGAATATACCTAGAACCAGAATTGCTGAGTTATAAAAGAGACCACCAAATAGTTTTCTGAAATTTTATCTTTCACCTGCAGTTTTTCCACTACTCACTTTGCATTTTTCCTCTTCAGCTTCATTGACTTATTACACTCTACTGAAATATGTTTCTTTTACTTCTTTCCTAATAAGTCTAGGACCTTAGAGTTAGTTATTTTTATATTCATTCTTTTACAGTATACTTGCCATGTAGCTCATTTTCTAGATATTTAAATCTCAAAAGAAATTATTATTAACAGTTGTGCACTATCAATATTTATTTATATTTTTCTCTTCATTTTATTTTTGTGTGTGTCCATGTTTTTGTCTGGATCTTTTTCCTTCTGCCTAAACAGCTCTATTATTATTTTTATAATTAATACTTGAAAAAAATAAATTTTCTTACTATTTATTTGTCCAGAAACTTTTAATTTTAGTTTTTTGTAAGACACTTTTGACTGCATGAGATTCTAAATATCTATTTTTAATCCATCTTTCCTTAAAATATCATCACATTTTCCTTTGGCTTCCTTTGTTTCTGTTGAAGATTCTATTTACTGATACATTTTGCGGGTATTTTGTCTGTTTCTCTAGCTATTCTGATTTTGACTTTGCATTTAATTTTCGGCTCTTGGGTTAGGCCGATGTGATTTTAATTGTACTTTTCCCTCTTGGCAGTGCAGAGATTTTAGAATACGTGATTTGGTATCGTTCATCGGTTTTGGAAAATTATGGATTACTTTTTCTCCAAAAATGGCTTCTGCTTTATTTTTTTCTTCTTCAGCTGAACTCCAGTTATATGAAGCTTTTACTGTTTCATGAGGTCTGACATGTTCTTTATACTCTCTTCTGTATATAAAGTTACAAGTTTTCTATCTTCACTCGAATAGTTTTCATCAACCTATTTTAAGTTTACTAACTCAGATTTCCTGTAATAGATTTCCTGTCTATTGAGTTCTTAATAGCATACCTTTGCTTTCTTTTTAAGATCTAGAATTTAAAATTGATTCTTTGGTGAATCTGTGCAATTATACCACATATTTTGCAACTTTCCATTAAGTTTCTTGTATTAATTAATTATGACTGTTTTAAAATTTCTCGTTTCCAAATCTAATATATGGTTCACCTTCTGGTCACTTTATGTTTTGGTTGATTCTTTTGTGTTGTTTCATAACATTCCATGAGCTCAACATTTTATATAAAAATTGTAGACGATCCAGAATGACATTGCATTTCACCACAGAGAGTATTTTTTTTCTTTTTAATATTGTCCTGGCTATTAGGAAAAATCTGGTGGGCTTAATCCAAACAAAGACTAACATAAAATGAGTTGCCTGGAATTTTAGTAAGGGCTTGTCTACCTTTGTTTAGCTTCAGGCTAAAGGAGTATTCCTTTAAATCTTTCAGTTAAGGGTACTTCTTCTTGAAAATTCCTGAACTGTATTGACTATTTTTTCATCACTTCAATATGGACAAAAAAATTCTATCTGATTTTTAAGCGCACCTGCTTAGTATCCTAGGAAATTGACCTTTGCAACTTCAGAATTTGGAAAATATCTCAAGGAGAAATGTGGCTGTGTGTTAAACTCAGGGTTCTACCAGTACATTTTTATCAGAGTCTTATGTGTCCAATTGTGTTTTGCCAGTCTTGGAAAAAAAAGAAAGGGCACCTAAAATTCTGCTTGTTATTTTTCCCCTCAGAAGTCTCTTGTCTTGCATCTAGAATCAAGAACGGAAGAATTTTCAGCTCACTTTTTCAGAGTTTCTACATCTTCAGAATATTGGTCCCTTTATTCTTGGGTTTGTTTTGCTTTGTTTGGTTTTCACCAGCTCTCCATTGTGCTTGATGCCGCTAGTTTGAGTTTCCAAAGTAAAACAGACCTACTTCAAATGTGGAAAATGAATTTGATTCTGGAGAAAGTTAATACGTAGAGGCATATATATTTGATAAAGGCTAGACTCCTAGGTAAACATAAAATATTCTAATATTAATTTGATACTGAGAAAACATCTCATTGTTTTGAAGAATTTATCTTGTTATACACACTATATGATTTTTTTCTCAAATACTTATCATAAATTGGAATATTTTAAAGTACTATTTGGTCACCATGTTGGTAAGGTGGAATGTGATTATTAGTGCTGACAGTTTAAATTTGAATGCCTATACTCATTCTACAAGCAAAAAAAAATTTTATTTGAGAAACATTTCATAGAGGCAGAGCACAAGTTGATATAATCCAACCATCAGTGTTGCAAGAAACACAAAACTTACAAATACATGTGAGTTTTAATGCCCTGATGTGTATTAAATAGTTTTAATACAACTGTTATAAAGAAACAGCCATTTAAAAAACTTAGAGTATAAGCTAACAGATATGGTAGAAGAAATTCTAGAGACATATATAAAAATGGACTTATTATGAACATTGTTGGAAAGCATTGATATTTTTACCCTCTTCCTTTTTAGGTATATAGTGACCACAAAAGAGAATCAAGTGGGATTTAGCTCAGGGATGCAAGAATTCTTCAATATACACAAATCAATCAATGTGATATACCACATTAACAAATTAAGGAATAAAAATAATATGATCATCTCAATAGATGCAGAAAAAACTTTTGACAAAACTCAACACCCATATATGATAAAAACTCTCCAAAAAATGGACATAGAAGGAACCTACCTCAACATAAAAAAGGCCATATATGACAAACCCACAGCAAACATCATACTCAGTGGTGGAAAACTGAAAGCATTTCCAGTAAGATCAGGAACAAGACAAGGAGGTCCACTGTTGCCACTCTTATTCAAATAGTTTTGGAAGTCCTAGCCATGGCAATCAGAGAAGAAAAAGAAATAAAAGGAATACAAATTGGAAAAGAAGAAGTAAAACTGTCACTGTTTGCAGATAACATGATACTATGCACAGAAAATCCTAAAGATGCCACCAGAAAACTATTAGAACCAATCAATGACTTTGGTAAGGTTGCAGGATACAAAATGAATGCACAGAAATCTCTTGCATTCCTATGCAACAGCAATGAAAAATTAGAAAGAGAAATAAAGGAAACAATCCCATTTACCATTGCAACAAAGAGAATAAAATACCTAAGAATAAACCTGCCTAAGGAGGCGAAAGACTTGTACTCAGAAAACTATAAAACACTGGTGAAAGAAATAAAAAATGGCATAAACAGATGGAGAGATATACCATGTTCTTGGATTGGAAAAATTAATATTCAGAAAATGACTATACCACCCAAAGCAATCTACAGATTCAGTGCAATCCTTATCAAACTACCAGTGACATTCTTCACAGAATTAGAACAAAAAATTTTACAATTCATATGGAAACACAAAAGACTCCAAATAGCCAAAGCTATCTTGAGAAAGAAAAACGGAGCTGGAGGAATCAGACTCCCTGACTTCAAACTATATCACAAAGCTACAGTAATCAAGACAATATGGTACTGGCACAAAAATAGAAATATAGATCAATGGTACAGGATAGAATGTCCAGAGATAAACCCATGCACATATGGTCACCTAATTTATGACAAAGGAGGCAAGAACGTACCATGGAGAAAAGACAGCCTCTTCCATAAGTGGTGCTGGAAAAACTGGACAGCTACATGTAAAAGAAAGAAATTAGAACATTCCCAAACACCATACACAAAAATAAACTCCAAATGTATTAGAGACCTAAATGTAAGACTAGACACCATAAAACTCTCAGAGGAAAAGATAGGCAGAAGGGTAGGCACTCTATGACATAAAAGATAGGCACTCTATGACATAAACCATAGCAAGATCTTTTTTAACCCACCGCCTAGAGTAATGGAAATAAAAACAAAAATAGACAAATGGGACTTAATTAAACTTAAAATCTTTTGCACAACAAAGGAAACCATAAACAAGATGAAAATACAACCCTCAGAATGGGAGAAAATGTTTGTAAATGAAACAATGGACAAAGGATTAATCTCCAAAATATACAAACAGCTCATGGAGCTCAATATCAAAAAAATGAACAATCTAATTAAAAAATGGGCAGAAGACCTAGATAGACATTTCATCAAAGAAGACATACAGATGACCAAGAGGCACATGAAAAGATGCTCAACATCACTAATTATTAGAGAAATGCAAATCAAAACTACAATGAGTTATCACCTCACACCAGTCAGAATGGCTATTATCAAAAAATCTAGAAACAATAAATGCTGGAAAAGGTGTGGTGAAAAGGGAACCCCCCTGCACTGTTGGTGGAAATGTAAATTGATACAACCACTATGGAGGAGAGTAAGGAGGTTCCTTAAAAAACTAAAAATAGAACTATCATATGACCCAGCAGTTCCACTACTGGGCATATACCATTAGAAAACTATAATTCAAAAAGAGACATGCACCACAATGTTCATTGCAGCTCTATTTACAATAGCCAGGACATGGAACCAACCTAAATGTCCATTGACAGATGAATGGATAAGAAGATGTGGCACATATATACAATGGAATATTACTCAGCCATAAAAAGAAATGAAATTGAGTTATTTGTAGTGATGTGAATGGACCTAGAGTCTGTCATACAGAGTGAAGTAAGTCAGAAAGAGAAAAACAAATACCATATGCTAACAAGTATATACGGAATCTAAAAGAAAAGAAAAAAAAATGGTACTGATGAACCTAGTTGCAGGGCAGGAATAAAAATGTAGACATAGAGAATGGACTTGAGGACACGGGGTGGGAGGGGGAAGTTGTGGCGAAGTGAGAATAGCATTGACATATATGCACTACCAAATATAAAATAGCTAGTGGGAAGAAGTAGCATGGCACAGGGAGATCAGCTCGGTGCTTTGCGATGACCTAGAGGGGTGGGATAGGGAGGGTGGGAGGGAGGCTCAAGATGGAGGGGATAGCAGAAACTAACACAGTATTATGAAGCAATTTTACTCCAATAAAGATCTATTAAGAAAAAAATAAAAAAGGGAATTCTTCCTCTCTCTCTCTTGCTGCCTCACCACAACCACACACATGTGAATAATCACACACAAATACACAAACATACACGCTAAACTAGAGAAGACAATTCAGTATAAATGTAACAAAGCAATATTTTTCTATGAAATACAGTTTATTAATACATACATATTTTAAAGTAAAATTTATAATCAAACTTAATTAAAATTTTCATAGCATTATAAAGGTAATACAATATCAAAGGAAAAATTTTTCCATAAACTATGATACAATCCAATAGATAATAATGAATCAAAATGGGCATGCTGAATTTCATTTATTTACCTCAGTTTAATATAAAGTTAGTATTTCTGAAGACATTTAAAATTTTCTCATGCAAAGGAAACCTGGAGATAGTGACAATAGAACAGGAAGATATAGCCAACAGCCTAAATATTCTTTAGCAGAGGTCATAGGACGAGTATCTTCCACAGCACAGTGGACAACAGAGGCTGTAACCATAGCCACAATAACCAGAGCCATAGCCACAGTCATAGACACAGCCCAGGCCACAGTAACCATAACTCAGACACCATAATAGTTGCCATAGTAACACATGGTGTTGGGAGTGGGAGGTTCAGTTGAAGAACAAGAAGTAGGTATCTTTAGTCTGAATGTCACCATCTGCCAAGTGCCTTTTATACCCACTCAATGATGGGTGGGGAAAACCACAGGCAATGTAGCATCCTGTATCTCACTAATTTACTTCAGACATCATAAATATCTTGATTTAATGGCAAAATGAATCCCACATAACTGAGATGATTTGCGCTTACTCCAGGATTCCATGGTCAATTTATGGACCTTTAAAATGGAACTCTTGTTCTATTTTAAATGCTATGTCTCACTCATATTTATTTAGTTGAATAAGTATGACCTGATTACATGGCATGATGTAAAACATGAAAATTAATATCCTATTTTTTGTTTTGTTTTCATTCATCCATAAGAAGAAAGGTTTTAAAATAAATCTTGTCTAGAGAAACATGCTTCCTGAATCTTGCTCATTAAAGATAGATATAATATATATTCATAAACTCTTGTAAAACACTTCCTTCTAATTCAATATAACTAGTTATTGCTTACGTTGCTGGCAATAAGGTGGCAAGTTACTATGGTATATAAAAGTATTTGGCATTTATTTACGAACTTCTCCTTTAGTATGTATTACTTTGGTCTTTCCAGAAAATGTATGACTGTTTTATGGGCAGAACCTGTGTATATTTTATGCTTCCTTTTGTTATCATATATGAAGGTGCTGTAGATGTATCTGTAAAACATACCAAGGTTAAGTTTGGTGCTCCATCTTCAACTCTTATATCTTTTCAGCTAGGGCTCATTTTTGCTTTTACAGATACCCTAGATTTGCAGTAGTGAATGTCTTGAAAAAGTGTGTGGACAGTATCAGAGAAGTCAAGAGATTCATGCACTCATTCTTCATTCCTTCAATTTTCAGCTGATGGATGAAGTATTGATGGACATAGGAAGCCCCAATCATGGACAGAGTAAACTAGCACACAGCAGAGACTATTTCTCTTTTTTTTTCCTTTTTAGTTTTAAATATTTAATGAATTTTATTAAAATATAATCTACTTAAAACAAATTAGATCTATTTAAGAGTACAGTTAAATGAGTTTTAACAAAGATATTAATATAAATTATGTATCTTCAATCAAAATATAGCTGTTAGGAAATTTCATAATGGGGAGAGAAGCTTCCTCTCTGATTTTATAGTTGTTGAACCCAAATTTCCTCTGACCCCACAAACATTGACAGTTATGTAGTTTGTTATCTTCAAACGTTGAAAGTAGTCATGGGTGTATGGATATGATGAAAAACCCAGCTTTCCCTCATGCTTCTAATTTAGATTATATTAAACTTCAGAGAGAAATAGGTTTTCAGCCTCTTTCAACCAGTCAATTGTTATTTATTTGTTAGTAACTGTGTGTCAACCATTTTTAAGACATATTACGTATCGTCTATTATTTTTCCTGTGTCTCCTTTTATCACTGGCTTTCTCATGCATAACATAAGATGCTGGAAGTGGTGCAAGGGCATTAGTGAAACTTCCAGTATTACAAAAGAAAAATAAAATGTTTCTTTTCTTTTTAAATTGGAAAATAAATCATTATTTTTCTTCACTGGGCCAAATGTATCTCTGACATTATTGAAACATTGTACATTTTTTCAAATAATTAAGATAGAATTTCAGGTTTCAAAATCATGCTTGGGAGCTATGTTAGTCAACTAGAATTTCTTTTTTTTTCTTTTCAATTAGAATTTCTTTTTAAAATTTTTATTGGAGTATAGTTGATTTATAATGTTGTGTTAGTTTCAGCTATACAGCAAAGTGAATCAGTTATACATCATATACATATATTCACTCTTTTTTTTTTTTTAAGATTCTTTTCCCATATAGACCATTACAGAGTAATGTAGAGTTCCCTGTGCTATACAGCAGGTTACTATTAGTTATCTATTTTATATACAGTAGTGTGTATATGTCAATCACAATCTTCCAATTTATCCCTCCCCCCCACACCCTGGTATTATAAGTTTGTTTTCTACATCTGTGAATATACTTCTGTTTTGTAAATAAGTTCATTTGTACCCTTTATTTTTAGATTCCAGGTATAAGTGATATCATATGATATTTGTCTTTCTTTGGCTTACTTGACTCAGTATGACAATGTCTAGGTCCATCAATGTCACTGCAAATGGCACTATTTTGTTCTTTTTTATGGCTGAGTAATATTCCATTTATATATGTACCACATCTTCTTTCAATGGCAGTATTCACTTTTCAAATATAATGATGCCTAAACAGTTTTGAGGTAAAATATAGTAATTTATTAAAAATGTAATAGCAAGTCCATTTAATCAAAATCATCTTTTGCCTGATACCATATTGTGTAAAATCCTGTTTTTTCAACAAATGCTGGAGAAGGTGTGGAGAACAGGGAACCCTCTTGCACTGTTGGTGGGAATGTAAATTGATACAGCCACTATGGAGAACAGTATGGAGGTTCCTGAAAAAACTGAAAATAGAACTACCATATGACCCAGCAATCCCACTCCTGGGCATATACCCAGAGAAAACCATAATTCAAAAAGACACATACAACCCAATGTTCATTGCACCACTATTTACAATAGCCAGCTCATGGAAGCAACCTAAATGCCCATTGACAGAAGAATGGATAAAGAAGATGTGATACATACATACAATGGAATATTACTCAGTCATAAAAAGGAATGGAATTGGGTCATTTGTAGAGACGTGGATGGACCTAGAGACTGTCATACAGAGTGAAGTAAGTCAGAAAGGGAAAAGCAAATAATGTATATTAATGCGTATATGTGGAATCTAGAAAGATGCTTCAGATGAACCAGTTTGCAAGGCAGAAATAGAGACACGGATGTAGAGAATAAATGTATGGACACCAAGGGGGGAAGGAGGGGATGAATTGGGAGATTGGGATTGATAAGTATACACTAATATGTATAAAATAGATAATTAATAAGAACCTGCTGTATAAAAATAAATAAAATAAAGTGAAAAAAAAATCCTGTTTTTTTTTTTTTTTTTTTGCCATTTCCCAATGAGAAAATAGAATAAGTGGACACATTCATTTTTGGGATTTCAAAGGAAAAATATGGAACCTCAAAAATATGGAGCAGTAGTATAAGAGGGAGGCGGTGACTCAGTGCACTGAAGACTGTCCTGCTGAGGTGGTGAACAGTAGGTAGATTCTTCCTGGAGAGTCTGAGCATCAACCATCAGGCAGTGAATCAGCAGCCATCAGACACAGGATGCATTGTGAACTATTTTGTGAATGACATGCAGAGTATAAACAGAAGCATGTGAGGTCAGAGGAACAAATTATCTCTTTTCTGAGGCACAGTTTTTAGTAATTCAGCCAAAACTAACGTATCAAGAAATAGAAAAAGGCAGGTGCTGTTAAATATGGTGATAGAAGAAAGGACTATTTTGCTCGGCAAAGTGTCATTTAAAAATGTAGCATATGAATGTAAATCAGTAGTATGATCAGATATAGCAGTGGCCACTGAATCACATGAAAGCCCAGATTACATATAGCCTTAGACAGAAAGACCTGATTTTCAGATCTTTGACTTTTCAGCTACATCCAAACCTTAGGAGACATTCCAAGTCAATGTTGGTCCTTTGTCTCTTTTCACTGTTTCTCTCTCATATCTCTGTCTCTGTTCCTCTTTCACATACTACAAACACACATACATTTAAAAAAGGAAAAATGATGGAGAGAAATTAATATAAATGTAATTAAGCAATCTTTACATGGATAGACAGTTTAATAAACATGAACTTTATTTTCTCACATGAATGATATGAAATAAACATTGCTGAGGAAAAATAATAATCAAAATAAAAGTAAAACTTTTCTATAAATTATAAGGCATTCTGTGCATTTAGGTTAATCAAAATTGGGCATGCTGAATCTGTATTACTTTTTTTCCCACAAGTTAAGAATGAAGTTGGCATGTCTGATGTTAGATATGGAGGTTGGGCTAGGGAACACGAGAGGAGGTGTCCAATGAGTTGAACTGTTCTGAAAGGCATAGATAGAACCCATAGAACCAGAATATTATGCTGTAGGATGAGCAGCCCATAACCAGAGACCAGGCACCATTATGACTCATGGTGGCAGAAACGAAAGATTCTGTCAAGCAGCAGGGAATCGGTCCTCAGATTGAATATCAGCAACTACATGGTTCAGGGTCTTTTATTTTTATTTTTTTTTTAATTAAAGTATAGTTGCTGTACAATATTATATAACTTAGAGGTATACAATATAATGATTCACAATTTTTAAAGGTTAACTCCATTTATAGTTATTATAAAATATTTGCTATATTCCCTGTGTTGTACAATATATCCTTATAGCTTATTTCATAACTAGTACCTCTTAATCCCCTACCTCTATGTTGCTCATTTCCCCTTCCCTCTCCCCACTGGTAACCACTAGTTTGCTTTCTATATCTGTGAGTCCGCTTCTTTTTTGTTATATTCATTATTTTGTTGTATTTTTTAGACTCCACATATAAGTGATATCATACAGTATTTGTCTTTCTCTGTCTGACTTATTTCCCTTAGTGTAATACCCTCCAAGTCCATCCATGTTGTTGCAAATGACAAATTTTCATTATTTTCTATGACTGAATCGTATTCCGTTTTATAAGTATGTATATGTACATATGTATATATCACATCTTCTTTATCCTTTCATCTGTTGATGGACACTTCCATATCTTATATTCCTTCTATTATTGTGATTTTGTCTTTTCATATGAAAGCGCTATTTTCCAGTGTTTATTGTTGGGGTCAAGGGGATGGTGGAAATTTGAAGTGAGTTGGAAAATGAATTTTTGTGACTTCAAAGGAAAACCTGGAATTACAAATTAAGAATCAAATGATATAACAGGATTATAAAATATAAATATGTGTACATCTATAAATATAAAATATAAAGTGAGTCCCTGTGCTAAATCTTTTTGTGTTGAGATGATATCAATGAACCTCTCTTGGAGGAATGATCTACAGTAGAATATCAGACAGATACACCAGTTGGTGTCCATAAGCCCACTTGTATCAGCTCAGGGAAACTATTCTGCTTATGTCTGCATTTAGTGGCAGAATGTTGGTAGATTTATGTCAGAAAGAGTAAGAGTATTTACACTGTAGAAATCTGTAAACTCCATGAATCAGGACCTTTTTTCCTCCTGAGAATGGTATATCAACACACCACAGCACCATACCTAAACTTAGATTTTTGATAGTTGTGGTGGGGAAAAGAGCCACTGAGTCAAAAGCATAAACATGTAGAGCACAAAGCTGAGATTCTAGACTGATAATACAGAGGGAGCAGTGACTAAGAAATAACAAGGAAACTTAAATTTTATATGAACTGATGTCACATCCTTGTCTTTATGGCATCGTTGTCATCTCAGGATGCGCCAGAGGCAAGTGTTCATTCTTTCTCTCATAATTTCTTTTTCCACAGGTATATTAGTCAGAGCCAGAAGAAGCCCTGGTTCACCCTTGGCCCTGGCTCTAGCCCCGTCATCTCCAGCTCCACCACCCGTCAAGGTGATAGCTCCTAGCACACACTGGGGAAAGATGTTCCCTACACTCACTTCATATACAACTTTCCCACCAAAGCCACTGGGCACACACAAACTGTATAAGGACACATCCACACAAGGGCACATCTTCAAGACTTTGAAAGGTAACTATTTCACCTAATTTTATAGAGTCAGAGAGAGTTAAGCAATGTGAGAAAACAGAGGAATTTGTTTCAAATAAAAGAACAACAACAACAACAAAGAAAGAAACACTAATGAAACAGAGAAAAATAATTCACAGATAAGAGTTCAAAGTATTAGTAATAAGAATGCAACCTGAACTAGGGAAAATAATACATGAACGCAGTGAGAATTTTAACAAAGAACTAGAAAATATAAAAAAGAACCAGTGAGAACTGAAGAATACAATAGGTGAAATGAAAAACACACTAGAAGTAAATAACAGCAGGCTAAGGAATACTTAAGAACACATAAATGATCTGGAAGAGAGAATAAGGGGACTAACCCAATCAAAACAGAAAAAAGGAAAACAAATTAAAAATAAAACATACTAATATACACATTACATGGATCCCAGAAGGAGAAGAGAGAGAAAAACCAGAGAAAATGAATTTGATGAAATTATGGCTGAAAAATAAACATGAAGAAACAGATATCCAGGTACAGGAAGCACAGAGTCCCAAACAAAATAAACCCAAAGAGATCCAGATGAAGACATATCATAATTAAATGGCAAAAGTTAAAGAGAGAATTCTAAAGATGACAAGATAAAAACAAAGAGTTCCTGGGCTTCCCTGGTGGTGCAATGGTTGAGAGTCTGCTTGCCGATGCAGGGGACATGGGTTCGTGCCAAGGTCCAGGAAGATCCCACATGCTGTGGAGTGGCTGGGTCCGTGAGCCATGGCCGCTGAGCCTGCACGTCCAGAGCCTGTGCTCCACAATGGGAGAGGCCACAACAGTGAGAGGCCTGCATACTGCAAAAAAACCAAAAAAAAAAAAAAAAAAAAAAACCAAAAAAAAAAACCCCCAAAAAACCCCACAAAGAGTTCCATACAAGCGAACGCTGACGTGGCTGTCAGTTGTCAGTTTCTTATCTTTCTGCAGAAACTTTGCAGACCAGAACTGAGTGTCATGATATATTTAAAGTGCTGAAAGGGAAAAACTTACAACCTAGTATACTCTACCCAGAAAGATTATTACTCAGAATTGAAGGAGAGATAAAGAACTTCTCATACAAGCAAAATCTAAAGGAGTTCATCGGTACTACACCAACCCTAAAACAGATGATAAAAATAAATTTCATGCAAATGGAAACAAAAGACGGCTGGAGTAGAAATACTCATATCAGACAAAACAGACTAAAACAAAGTCTGTAACACCAGAAAAATAGCGGCCATTATTTAATGATAAAATAATCAATACAAGAAGTGGCTATACCATTGGTTAACATATATGCACCTAATATAGGAGCAACTAAATATATAAGCAAATATTAAAAGAGATAAAGGGAAAAATTGACAAAAATACAGTAAAAGTATGGGACTATAAGACTCCACTTACATCAATGGATAGATCAGCCAGACAAAAAGTCAATAAGGAAACAGTCATCTTAAATGACACATTAGGCCAGTTGGATTAATAGATATCAACAGGACAGAACTCTGAGGTCACAGGTGAATTTCACTTTATCTCACTTAATGAGATAAATTCAAGGAATGTATAGGTTAAATGGTAGGTCAACAACAGACCACACTAAACTTCCTTGATATAGGATAATCTTAGTCCGAGGGAAAGCTACAGAAGATATAGGGTTCAGAAGTGGTGAATCCTGATGTCCTGGTATAGAGGATGAGCATCTTCTATGACATCCTCAATAATAGTAGCTAAAGCCAGAGCCATAGACAGAGCTGCATCCATAACCACAACCACAGAGAGTGTGGAAGCCATATCCATAGCCACAGTCCAGTCTATGGAAGCCACAGCCTTAGCAGGAGCCATAGCCACAGCCCAGGCCTCCATAGCCACAGCATCCATAGCTGTGGCCCCCATAGTAGTTTCCGTAGTAGCCACACATGGTGTTGGTTCTTCCACTTTGGGTAGGAAAGGATGTAGATTACTTCAGTCTGAACATATCTCCTTGCAGAGAGCCTTTTATATTCCCTAGGTGTGGGTAGGCTAATTTTATAACTAATGTAATTAGTGTGTTGTTTCAAGACTGGAGCATAATTCCTTAAGGCATTAAGGAGATTTACTTTAACCAACTGAGGCCTTTTAATAAGATGGTACAGTCACACTTACAAAACTATCTTACATAACAAACCTTCACTTTAACATTCTCTAACCAGATATCACATAAGCAAGAAGCATTTTCAATTGTTTCATTTGACTTGCAGTTGATCACAAATAATTCTTTTTTGTTCTTGACCTCCCAAAACTGTAAACCTCTCCATGAGATAGTTTCAACTCTTATTCCAGCCCAGAGTCAAGAGTGGTGTCTTTCTTATGTAATGGTGATTAGATTAAAGAACAGAATAAAGTGAAGATTAAAGTATAGCATAAAGGTAATTTAGGAGATCCTCTGTATTTTAATAAGCTCTCCCTTAACTATCAGTGGTGTGAGGACACAACATATTTATTTTTCTGATTTCATCTGCCTTGATAAGAAATTTTAAAAAGGGAACAGTATCTTAATATAATCAAAATGATAAATGAAACAATGTTTTATTCATTCAAAATGTTTTACTTTCTATGTATGTGTCAGGTAGGTATATTTTTATTAACAAAATATTTATATTTAAACACATTATTATGACAAAATGTTATTCAGTATCCTTCTTGAAAGAGGCAAGACATTTACTATTTATCATTAGTAAATAGATTTTGATCACATCAATGTAAATTTTTCCATAAAGGAAATAGAATTTTCACTCTCAAAATATTATACAAATATTATTATTTTCTGTCCAAATTTGACCAAATCTAATCTTTGACTACTATGAGTCATAACTGCATTGATTGGTGGGATTTCCCAACAATTAGGAGGAAAAAATTTTTGATACTTTTTTACTCTCATATGTTTGTTTACATCTGATATTAACAATTTGCATGTGGGAAAATTTCTAATTTTGCTTTCCAATAAAGCTAATAACTTTCACAATATGCAGTGTTTATCATATATATACATTTCTCTCCATGATTTTCATTTTCTTTAGTGTGTGTCTGTAGGTGTGAGAAAGAGAGAGAGAAGAGAGAGGGAGAGAGAGAGAGAGACAGAGACAGAGACAGAAAGGCAGAGAGAGAGAGAGAGAGAAACTAGACTTTGTGGCTATTTTAGTTACTGATGTAGCAAAACAGATAAGGCATAGCTAATGGTTTTTTCCAATAAGCATCTATGTAAAACTATTTTCATGTGCAGCACCAAGAGTTACCACGCTCTATGTTGATCTAAAGTTAAGTCTCATTTTAGAAAAATTCAATGTTTGACTCAGGTCACTGGCAAAAACAGTAGCGCTACTGCTATCAAATATTCTATTTTCTGCTGCAATTTTTTCTGATAGTCTATATTGAGACACGTGCCTCTAGACAGATATAATTCCACCCCTACAGCATGTATTCAGACTTATCTTTTCACTCATAGATAAAAATCTCTATATGCAGCTCACTGACAATCCTATATTCCCATAGTAAAGACCTCCTCATTTTGAGGTTTGTCTCAGTGAGTCTTTAGGTTGTGTCTAACTCTGGTTGTCTCCTGGCAGAATCCCTGTCACCAGAAGATGGTGACTAAGATAGACTAACATCATGTAAAACACATGTCTGGCCCAAGTGAATAAAGACTAATATAGTCT
Source organism: Platanista minor (assembly GCA_004363435.1). NCBI lineage: Eukaryota > Metazoa > Chordata > Mammalia > Artiodactyla > Platanistidae > Platanista > Platanista minor. The sequence continues at coordinate 24,131 of RJWK010012701.1, read as the reverse complement.
CAATTTTGGTATTTTAGGAGACTCTCAATGAAGTTCCTGGTGATGATTTCTCATCTTTATTATGATCATTTATTAATATTCTTAATTAAATATTATTTATTAATAATATTTTTAAAAATTCAATAAAACATAAAGAAACAATAGCTATTATTCTTTTATACCCATAGCCATAGCCAGAGCCATATCCACAGTCCTCATAGGAGTTCCTATAATAGTTGCAACACATGTAGCAGAAGGTGGTTTCAATTGAGATACAGAAGGACGTTTCTGAAATTTTAATGTGACCCACTACCCTGGAAACCTTATACAGTGATGGAAAGGGCCAGAGTACACCATCAATTTTGTCATTTATGCAATAAATATTTATTTAATACCTAATATGTGCCTATCACTCCTGTCAGTTGACAATGATAGGACTTGGTCTTTTCATAGCTATAGCATCTGCTTCATATCAAACCATGTTTGCTTGTTGTCAACCAGGAACTGTTTTAAGCCAATTATAAACTGATAAGGAAAGTTTCTTCAATTATCTAATAATCTGAACACATGATTCCAAAAAATATATTTTATGTAGCAAGGCTCTGGGAAGGGCAGGGAAGTTTATGTTTTGAATGCAGCTATTAAAATCATTTTGACTAATTACTTTTACTAGTTTACTTAAGAACACAATGCTGCACTATACAGAAACTCCTCAACATTGTAGTTACAGAGTGCTTATGAATTCGAATACCCATGAATATAATATTCTGATAATATATTACCTTAGAACCGTTCCTCAATAAATTTTTGTCAACTCTATGTTGTCATTTAGTTCAAACCAGAGGAACAACAAAAATATAATCTCTTTTACAACAGTGGTCTCCAATCGTTTTGGCACCAGGGACCAGGCTTATGGAAGACAATTTTTCCACGGACCGGGGTTGGAGGTGGATAATACTTTTGGGATGATTCAATCACATTACATTTATCATGCACTTTACTTCTATTATTATTACATTGTAATATGTAATGTAATAATTATACAACTCACCATAATGCTGACAGGAGGCGGAGCTCAGGTGGTAATGCGAGTGATGGGAAGAAGCTGTAAATACAGATGAAGTTTCACTCGTTCGCTGCCACTCACCTGCTCTGCGGTCCGGTTCCAAACAGGCCGCCGGCTGGGGGCCCCTGCTTTACAATAACTGTTGTATATTTTGTCAGTCACAAATTTCCTTCAGACATTTTAATCTATTTGATCCCAATGAATATGCATATAATATGGAAATTGAGATACAAAGTGGTTAGGAAACTTACTAAAAGTCCACAGCTACTACATTACAAAGATCAAGTATTTGTTCTTCTTTGTTATGCTACATAAAGTGTTCCTTTCCAATCATTGAAGGCATGAACACTTGCTGTAATAAGGAGCTTATCGCTTATTATGATGACCCATTTCATTGTGAAATTACTCTGTTACAAAATTCGCACGTATCAGAGTCTCTCACTATTTCAATGTCACTTAGGGTCCTAAATAAGATTTATTTCAACATTTTGTTCATAAGCCATTTCCATCAAGTATGGCTGATAACACCTCTCACACTCTCACTTTACTCCAAAGTGATCTATCCTTGATATCTCCTAGTCTCTACTGATATGCAGATATGACATCCAGATCATCAAGTCAACTATACCTCTTACCAGATACGTTAGAGAACAGCAGGGGAAACCTCATAAATTACCACAAAAATAGCAGCTCAGGACAACACTCATTTAGGCCTGCAGGGTCTTCGTGGATTAGGAGTCTAAGCACAGCCTAAATGGGATCTCTTCTCAAGGTCTTACAATATTGCAATCAAGGTATCAGCCAGGACATCTGCAAAGTATCTTTTCTGTATAAATTAACTGAGTTTCCAGATTTGCAAGTATGACCCAGATTTTGCCTGAAACATACTAAAAAATTGTTTTTTTAAATCTGAAATTCAAATTTATCCATCTCGAGTTTTCTTTGCCAACCCCAAATATAATTATAATCACAGGAGTGACATCCCATCACCTTTCCAAGGTTAGAGGCAAGTTACAGGTCCTTCTCACACTGAAGAGAAGTGGATCTGACAATGGTGTATGTCATGGGGGTCATCTTAGAATTCTACTTACTCACATCTGTGAATTTATTCCTTAAGCCCAACTAGTGGTTATATTTCCTTCAGGATGGATGATAGCTATTGCAATAAGATTCCAGCATATGGACTTTTTCTGAAATGTATTTCCTCCTTCTCCCTTGCCCCAAAAGCTATTTCTGCCCTTTGTATGATTAACCAACTCTTATTCATCCTCCCTATTTCAGCTACAAGTTTGTCTCTTTTCAGAAAGATTCCTGGCCTTTCTCTCTACTTCTTCTTAGTCCTGGTCTCTCTTCTGATTCCTTTCTCTGTATTTCCCAAACAACTTTATGTATAATTATATTATAGTAATTTTTTGATCTTTTTAGATTGTGAGCTTTTTTGTCTTTCCCACACTTTTAGAAAGCAGGGATGAATGCTTTCGTTCTCATTCTGAATATATAATGAAATGTCTTCTATTAAGAGTTAAGTGTTTGACGACTGAGATGACTAATTATCTAATTCATAAGAAATGATTCTATTCCTTCAAGAGTAACAATCAATCTATCCATCCATCCTCTTTTGCCCTTCTTCTTCTGAAGACTGAAATTTCTTTCAAGTGTCAAGGGATTCTAGGAACAATCAATTTATTTAACCACAGGTGGTTGAATCTTGACTTCAGTTCTTGTAGTCTGTTTATAACCCACATGAAGATGGGATTTCTAAAGCCAAAACCTATTGTAACTGGCCTCTCCTCCCAGATATAGAAACATAAATGTTTTCTGTTCTATATTTTCCTGGTATCAGCATCACCATCTTTACTCAGGCTTCAAAGCTCAAATTCATTTCTAACTTGTAGTATCCTAGAATAGGGTGGGACAGGACTGGATATGTAAGATGAGTTAATTTCACCCTTCTCCCTGAGTTGGTAATTCCCCCCCAAAATATTTCTAGTAGTGGGTGATCTTGCCTGGATTTAGACACACCCAGCAGTAAAGCACTGAATAAGGGAGTCATGCTTATTTCAGATGGTGTCACATATTTGAAAGAGCTCTTGTGTTGAGAATTTTTTGTGTCATTATCACCCTTTCACCCAACTTATTTAGTGTCTCTAGAAAGACACAGAACACATCTGCAATCATAGTCTTAATTTTGCAATACCAGTCTTTCAGATATATAATTGTATATACCATTCTGAATACCCCAAAATTCTATATGCCAAGAAGAAATACTTTTTTAGAAATTATCTTCTCTATATTTTCCCCCTTCTCCTTCACTACTGATGTCTAAGATCTTATAGGTTTTACCTTCACAAAGTTCCTCCTGCTCATCTACTCTTTTTAATTATCTATGCCACCACCTATATCCAGGACCATTTAGCCAGTCTCCAGGTTATTTATATACCTAAATATTGAGCCTTCTGTTTCTCCTCTTCCAACTTACTTTTTTCATCATTAACGTTTTTCCAATATTTTTTTTCTGAGGCAATTGTCTGTGTGTGTGTGTATGTGTGTGCATGCGTTGATGAGTACATGAGTGCTGATTAATATGAAAAGAAGGAAATGGATAGACCGAGGATCATGACACACAAATTTTTCCAAACAAACCCTTAAGTAAAATTAATTAAGACCATAAGTCTCAGCTAATAAAGAGCCATTATTTTGGGGGTGAAATTCAAGATATGTAACTTTCAATATGTCATGGGTACTGACCAGTGAGAGTGGAAGCCAGACATACACAATTGTAATGAACAGCTGAGCATTTGTCCTGCAAGCCTCTGAAGAAGACACAGAAATAGGAGACAAAAATATAAATCAGTAGCATGTCTGACATAAAAAATACACAAACTTGCTAGGACCAATGAAATATATTTATTTGGAAATAATCACAATATAGAAACATAGACTAAGAGAGCAGTGGGTTTACACTTGGAATATGACCCAAATGAGATCTTCAAACTTTCAAGAATATTATGAAGTAACTCAGGCCCCCTCAATTACAAATAGGACTTTCAAGAAGACAGTGTTTCCCAAAGGCTCTTACTGTTCTCAATTCAGTGGGATCTGGTGTGATTATGAGACATTGAGGCAGAAATGATCTTGGAATGATGATTTTAGAAGAAAAGGTGCATTAGAGTTATATTCTAGCTGCAAGAAGAATGACATCCATATAGAATGACCATTATCCACAGTAGGCAGAGCCATAACCAGATCTGTATCCACAGACAATGAGACAACCACATCCAGAACAGTAGCCACAGCCATAGCTACAGCTACCACATGAATTTCTGTAGTAGTTGCAACACATGGTGTCTAGAGGTGGGGATTTAGTAGTTCAGTAGAGAAGCAGGAGGAGGTTTCTGAAGTCTGAATGTTTTCTGCTGCCCTGAACATGTATATAATAACAAAAATGGGCGAAGCACACAACACAGACTCTGTGGCTTCATTGCCACAGCAATTCTCATTTTTATAAAGCTCATGATTCTCAAGGACAACAAAATTTTCAGTAGTTCTGTCCAGGGTATGGCCCTAGCTAATCAAGAGAATTGTAAAAAACAGATGCAACCTACAAATTGAACAAGTCCGTCTTATGGAGTGTGATCAAATCTTATTTAGATTTTCACTCCAGAGGGAGGTATTAACTCTTCTGTTCTTTCAGATACACATACATGCGTACTGGGAGATGCTTCACCATCTCATATCTCAATATTGACAGGAAAGCACCTGGGCTGGAGGCAAGAGGCACAGTTACAGGGGCGTAAAGAGAGGCATTCTCAAGTTATATGTGCAAGAAACTGGGTGGAGCCCACTCTTTGTCTGACTTACTTCAATTAGTATGTTAATCTCCAGTTTCAGTGAAGTCTCTTCACGCTGACTGGTATAACTCATGTATCTCCCAGCCTTGTGTGATTTCTGGGGATGACTCAGCTACAGGTGTACAGTTGTTCTTGGTCCCTCCTCATGGAATTTCACTATACATTTGAGTGTCTTGGGGTTCCATAAAGCAGACACAAGAGTACCCCTGTGTAAATATCTAAGGGTCTTTCTCTGCATAGCTCACCGTTCTTTATTACTCTGACTCAAAAATTACAAACACTCTTTGAAATCTGATCTTTTTCTTGCTCAATACATTATTAAGCTCATGCTCTCTGGAAGTTCTCTTCCCTGAACTGTCAGCCTGAGAGAATTATAGGCAGAAAGCTAAAGTGATAGTAGGGCTTAGATAGTTTGTTTCCCTCTAGTACAAGGTATGGACCTGAACTACCTTTTGTACAATGCACGATTTCTGAAAACAGTTATTTCAGATATTTTGTCCAGTTTAATATAATAGGAAGGCAAATCCAATACTAGTTACTCTGATGTAGATGGAAGATGAAGTTTCTCTTCTATGCACATTTTAAAATAATAAGATAGATTTCTATTTTTTTAAATCACATTACTTTTTAAGTAAAAAAGCAAGTTGAATAATAATGTAGTTTTGTTTTGTTTTTTCCCGGCCCTGAACCAAGATGGCAGAGTAGAAGGACGTGTCACACTCTCTCTTGTGAGAACACCAGAATTACAACTAGCAATCATTGACAGGAAGACACTGGAACTCACCAAAAAAGATACCCCACATCCAAGGACAAAGGAGAAGCCACAATGAGATGGTAGGAGGGGCACAGTCATAGTAAAATCAAATACCATAACTGCTGGGTGGGTGACTCACAGACTGGAGAACACTGATACCACAGAAGTCTACCCACTGGAGTGAAGATTCTGAGCCCCACGTCAGGCTTCCCAACCTGAGGGTCCGGCCACAGGGTGAGGAATTCCTAGAGAATCAGACTTTGAAGCCTAGTGGGATTTGATTGCAGGACTTCGACAGGACTGGGGGAAACAGAGACTCCACTCTTGCAGGGCACACACAAAGTAGTGTGCACATCGGGACCCAGGGGAAGGAGCAGTGGCCCCAGGGGAGACTGAACCAGACCTACCTGCTAGTGTTGGAGGGTCTCCTGCAGAGGAGGGGAAGGGCTGTGGCTCACCATGGGGACAAGGACACTGGCAGCAGAAGTTCTGGGAAGTACCCCTTGGCGTGAGCCCTCCCAGAGTCTGCCATTAGCACCACCAAAGAGCCCAGGTAGGCTTCAGTGTTGGGTCACCTCAGGCCAAACAACCAATGGAGTTGGGGGGAAGCCAGCTCCAAACAACAGCAGTCAAGCAGATTAAAGTTGTACTGAGCTCTGCCCAACAGAACAACAGTCAGCTCTACCCACCACCAGACCCTCCCATCAGGAAGCTTGCACAAGAAATAGAATGGAGGCAAATATCGAGAAGATGTAAGAAATGTTTAACAAAGACCTAGAAGAATTAAAGAACAAACAAACAGAGATGAACAATAAAATAACTGAAATGAAAACTACACCAGAAGGAATCAATAGCAGAATAACTGAGGCAGAAGAACGGATAAGTGACCTGGAAGACAGAATGGTGGAATTCACTGCTGCAGAACAGAATAAAGAAAAAAGAATGAGGAAGAATGAAGACACCCTAGAGACCTCTGGGACAACATTAAATGCAAGAACATTTGCATTATAGGGGTCCCAGAAGGAGACGAGAGAGAGAAACGACCAGAGAAAATATTTGAAGAGATTATAGCTGAAAACTTCCCTCACATGGGAAAGGAAATAGCCACCCAAGTCCAGGAAGTGCAGCAAGTCCCATACAGGATAAACCCAAGGAGAAACATGCTAAGACACATAGTAATCAAATTGGCAAAAATTAAAGACAAAGAAAAATTATTGAAAGCAGCAAGGGAAAAACGACAATTAACATACAAGGGAACTCTCATAAGGTTAACAGCTGATTTCTCAGCAGAAACCCTACAAGCCAAAAGGGAGTGGCACGATAAACTTAAAGTGATGAAAGGGAAGAAACTATAAAGAAGATTACTCTACCTGGCAAGGATCTCATTCAGATTTGATGGAGAAATCAAAAGCTTTAAAGACAAACAAAAGCTAAGAGAATTCAGCACCACCAAACCAGCTCTATAACAAATGCTAAAGGAACTTCTCTAAGTGGGAAACACAAGAGAAGAAAAGGACCTGCAAAAACAAACCCAAAACAATTAAGAAAATTGTCATAGGAACATACATATCGATAATTACTTTAAACGTGAATGGATTAAATGCTCTGACCAAAAGACACATCCTTGCTGAATGGATACAAAACAGACCCATATATATGCTGTCTACAAGAGACCCACTTCAGACCTAGGGGCACATAGAGACTGAAAGTGAGGGGATGGAAAAAGATATTCCATGCAAATGGAAATCAAAAGAAAGCTGGAGTAGCAATACTCATATCAGATAAAATAGACTTTAAAATAAAGAATGTTACAAGAGACAAGAAAGGACACTACATAATGATAAAGGGATCAATCCAAGAAGAAGATATAACAATTATAAATATATATGCATCCAACATAGGAGCACCTCAATACATAAGGCAACTGTCAACAGCTATAAAAGAGGAAATTGACAGTAACACGGTAATAGTGGGGAACTTTAACACCTCACTTACACCAATGGTCAGATCATCGAAAATGAAAATAAATAAGGAAACAGAAGCTTTAAGTGACACAATAGACCAGATAGATTTAACTGCTATTTATAAAACATTCCATCTAAAAACAGCAGATTACACTCTCTTCTCAAGTATGCATGGAACATTCTCCAGAACAGATCACATCTTGGGTCACAAATCAAGCCTAAGTAAATTTGAGAAAATTGAAATCCTATCAAGCATCTTTTCTGACCACAACACTATGAGATTAGAAATGAATTACAGGGAAAAATCTGTAAGGAATACAAACACATGGAGGCTAAACAACACACTACTTAATAACCAAGAGATCACTGAAGAAATCAAAGAGGAAATCAAAAAGTACCTAGAGAAATTTGACAATGAAAACAGGATGATCCAAAACCTATGGGATGCAGCAAAAGCAGTTCTAAGAGGGAAGTTTATAGCTATACAAGCCTACCTCAAGAAACAAGAAAAATCTCAAATAAACAATCTAACCTTACACCTAAAGGAGCTAGAGAAAGAAGAACAAACAAAACCCAAAGTTAGCAGAAGCAAAGAAATCATAAAGATCAGAGCAGAAATAAATGAAATAGAAACAAAGAAAACAATAGCAAAGATCAGTAAATCTAAAAGCTGCTTCTTTGAGAAGATAAACAAAATTGATAAACCATTAGCCAGACTCATCAAGAAAAAGAGGGAGAGGACTCAAATCAATAAAATTAGAAATGAAAAAGGAGAAGTTACAACAGACACCACAGAAATACAAAGCATCCTAAGAGACTACTACAAGAAACTCTATGCCAATAAAATGGACAACCTGGAGGAAATGGACAAATTCTTAGAAAGGTATAACCTTCCAAGACTGAACCAGAAAGAAATAGAAACTATGAACAGACCAATCACAAGTAATGAAATTGAAACTGTGATTAAACAACTTCCAACAAACAAAATCCCAGGACCAGATGGCTTCACAGGAGAATTCTATCAAACATTTAGAGAAGAGGTAACACCCATTCTTCTCAAACTCTTCCAAAAAATTGGAGAGGAAGGAACACTCCCAAACTCATTCTATAAGGCTACCATCACCCTGATACCAAAACCAGACAAGGATACTACAAAAAATGAAAATTACAGACCAATACCACTCATGAATATAGATGCAAAAATCCTCAACAAAATACTAGCAAACAGAATCCAACAACACATTAAAAGGTTCATACACCATGAGCAAGTGGGATTTATCCCAGGGATGCAAGGATTCTTCAATATACACAAATCAATCAATGTGATACACCATATTAACAAATTGAAGAATAAAAACCATATGATCATCTCAATAGATGCAGAAAATGCTTTTGAGAAAATTCAGCACCAATTTATGGTAAAAACTCTCCAGAAAGTGGGCATAGAGGGAACCTACCTCAACATAATAAAGGCTGTATATGACAAACCCACAGCAAACATCATTCTCAATGGTGAAAAACTGAAACCATTTCCACTAAGATCAGGAACAAGACAAGGAAGTCCACCCTCACCACTATTATTCAACATAGTTTTGGAAGTCCTAGCCATGGCAATCAGAGAAGAAAAAGAAATAAAAGGAATACAAATCGGAAAAGAAGAAGTAAAGCTGTCTCTGTTTGCAGATGACATGATACTATACATAGAGAATCCTAAAGATGCCACCAGAAAACTAGTAGAGCTAATCAATGAATGTGGTAAATTTGCAGGATACAAAATTAATGCACAGAAATCTCTTGCATTCCTATACACTAATGATGAAAAATATGAAAGAGAAATTAAGGAAATACTCCCATTTACCATTTCAACAAAAAGAATAAAATACCTAGGAATAAACCTACCTAGGGAGACAAAAGACCTGTATGCAGAAAACTATAAGACATTAATGAAAGAAATTAAAGATGATACCAACAGATGGAGAGATATACCATGTTCTTGGATTGGAAGAATCAATATTGTGAAAATGACTATCCTACCCAAAGCAGTCTACAGATTCAATGCAACCCCTATCAAATTACCAATGGCATTTTTTTATGGAACTAGAACAAAAAAATCTTAGAATTTGTGTGGAGACACAAAAGACCCTGAATAGCCAAAGCAGTCTTGAGGGAAAAAAATGGAGCTGGAGGAATCAGACTCCTTGACTTCAGACTATACTACAAAGCTATAGTAATCAAGACAATATGGTACTGTCACAAAAACAGATACATAGATCAATGGAACAAGATAGAAAGCACAGAGATAAACCCACGCACCTATGGTCAACTTATCTATGACAAAGGAGGCAAGGATATACAATGGAGAAAAGACAATCTCTTCAATAAGTGGTGCTGGGAAAACTGGGCAGCTCCATTTTAAAGAATAAAATTAGAACACTCCCTAACACCATACACAAAAATAAACTCAAAATGGATTCGAGGCCTAAATGTAAGGTGGGACACTATAAAATTCTTAGAGGAAAACATAGGAAGAACACTCTTTGACATAAATCACAGCAAGATATTTTTTGATCCACCTCCTAGAGTAACGGAAATAAAAACAAAAATAAACAAATGGGACCTAATGAAACTTCAAATCTTTTGCACAACAAAGGAAACCATAAACAAGACGAAAAGACAACCTTCAGAATGGGAGAAAATATTTGCAAATGAATCAATGGACAAAGGATTAATGTTCAAAATATATAAACAGCTCATGCAGCTCAATATTAAAGAAACAAACAACCCAATACAAAAATGGGCAGAAGACCTAAATAGACATTTCTCCAAAGAAGACAAACAGATGGCCAAGAAGCACATGAAAAGCTGCTCAACATCATTAATTATTAGAGAAATGCAAATCAAAACTACAGTGAGGTATCACCTCACACCAGTTAGAATGTGCATCATCAGAAAATCTACAAAGAACAAATGCTGGAGAGGGTGTGGAGAAAAGGGAAGCCTCTTGCACTGTTCGTGGGAATGTAAATTGATACAGTCACTATGGTGAAGAGTAAGGAGCTTCCTTAAAAAACTTAAAATAGAATTACCATATGATCCAGCAATCCCACTACTGGTCATATCCCCAGAGAAAACCGTAATTCAAAAAGAGTCATATACCACAATGTTCATTGCAGCACTCTTTACAATAGCCAGGTCATGGAAGCAACCTAAGTGCCCATCAACAGATGAATGTATAAAGAAGATGTGGTACATGTATACAATGGAATATTACTCAGCCATAAAAAGGATCGAAATTCGGTCATTTGTTGAGACGTGGATGGATCTAGAGACTGTCACACAGAGTGAAGTAAGTCAGAAAGAGGAAAGCAATATCGTATATTAATGCATAATTGTGAACCTAGAAAATATGTACAGATGAATCAGTTTGCAGGGCAGAAATTGAGGCACAGATGTAGAGAACAAACGTGTGGACCTCAAGGGGGGAAAGCCGTGGTAGGGTGGTGGTGGTGGTGTGATGAATTGGGCAATTGTGATTGACATGTATACACTGATGTGTATAAAATTGATAACTAAAAGAACCTGTTGTTTAAAAAAAAAAAATTAAATTAAAACATTAAAAAAAATTCTAAGAGTTTTCTTAACCATACTATCAAGACTAAAGGACTTAAGGGGAAAATGTGCCCATCTTGTTAATGCTGCTTAATAAAATATTTACTACTCTCCAAAAAAAAAAAATAATGTATACAATGATGTCATTTTTATAAAGAAAAATTAGGTAATATTTGGTACTTATTGAGATGTTAATATGATATGATTGCTTTCTTCAATGGTAAAGAGACATGATTCCTAGAATAAGAGGGGGAGTCAAAAAAGCTTTTTTTTTTTTTTTCTTTAATACATGATTTCTCTTCAATATTCAGCCTGTTTGGTCTTTACATGCAGAACTATGCATGAAGATTGGTTTTTCCAAATGTGTCTAGAGCAGTAGCAGGATGTGTCCTCCACTAGTTAGGGTAGTCATCAGACTTTCCCGCTGTGCAGCTGAGTCTCTGCAAGTTAAATGAGTGAATATCCTAAAAAATAGGCATTCGCATTCATCAGACCCTCCTCATTACCTTCTCTTAGAATAGATGCTGTGTGCCCTTGCTGACATCCAATTTCAACACTCTTGCTTCATTTGGTATTCTAAGAGGCATTAAAAAAATTCTCTAATAGAAAAAAAAAAGTTAGTCTGCAGGTGTTACATTTTCTCCCCTCCCAAAGTCTTCTATCTCCTGGGAGAAGGACATACACATCTTGGAGCAGCATGCTAATCAACAACAGAAAATTGACACAGATGTTCATCTGTCTAAATGAAGCAGAAAAACATAGCTCAATATGATGACAGTAGGTCTTTATTCCCAGAGGGATATTCCTTATGGCCTGAGATATAATGATGTTTTAAAATTGATTTAAAAATTATGAATTAGTTTGGAAACTCTATACAGTCATTAAAATAATCTAGAAAAGATTGAATGATAAATATAAATAAAAATAAATAAATATTTATTAAAAACTGTATAATAATTTCCAAAGATGTTAAATAATTTCAAATATGTTAAAATTAAAAAATAAATTAACTACAGCAAGGATATACATCATACTACCAACATTGAATATTGTAAGGTGATGTCATTGTGTAAAGGTTTTAATTCTTTTTTGGTTGTTTATTTTCCATTTTTGTAAAATAAATCTCTGGTATTTTACTAATTTTAAATTATATCATTTAAGACAAAGTACTGGTAAATCAGTCTTAAATGTTTATTTGAATTAAAATTAAAACACATACCACACCAGGAAGAAGAACGATGGTCTCATTCACCTCAGTGAGGTCCTTCCTACTAATACCATACCAGTTTCGCAGTCTGTATAATATGAGTTCAGCAAAACGTATGTCAGCTTTTACTCATTTATTTATTTTTCTTATAATTATGTTCCTCGGGAGTTTTAAGCTCAGAAATATTTAGATACTAAAATGTATATGTTCCATATATTCTCTTTCACTCCCTTATTTCATAAGAAATAATAGGTGACAAAATAAGGAATTTTATTTGATGAAGTAAAAATGAAGTTAATTATATATTTTTTCTAATTTAATTCTTAATTCATGACATTTCTAGAAAGTCAGTTATCATCTTTTTACCTTGTATTTCTGAAACATTGCAAAGAAGTTGATTAATATGAAAAAAAGGACACAGTAATGATTTCTGCTCCATAACCTCTTCATCTGAAGCCACAAGTTTATTTTCTGTTTTCCAAATGATTGCAAACAATAAATTTAGCCAATATTTTGCCCTATGTAGCACAGGTCTCCATATTTCCAATCCTCCACTGACAGCTTCCCCCTTTGTCCACAACCTGCACTCGAATCCAATGACACAGTTGGTTTTTTTTAAAAATACACTAACATACTGTTTCTTGTAACAATTTCTGTTATTAGTCAGCTTTCCCGAGGTGACGATTTCAACAGCACAGCACATTACAAAAACAAATCAGGGCTTCCCTGGTGGCGCAGTGGTTGAGAGTCTGCCTGCTGATGCGGGGTACATGGGTTCGTGCCCCGGTCCGGGAAGATGCCACATGCCGCGGAGCGGCTGGGCCCGTGACACATGGCCGCTGAGCCTGCGCGTCCGGAGCCTGTGCTCTGCAACGGGAGAGGCCACGACAGTGAGAGGCCCGCGTACCGGAAAAAAAAAAAAAAAAAAAAAAAAAAATCATAATTTCTCTCTCACCTTACAGGTTTGGGTCAGCTGCTCTGGGTCTGCTTCTTCATGTTTTCTCATTCCAGGATTTAAGCAGAAGGAAGGACACTTCTTGAGAACATTTTTGTTGCAAAGAGGAAAGAAAAACAGAATCACTGGCAAAACTTGTCTCTGAAACAGTGTTCACATGTGATGCAAATTACAGGGGCTCATATTCCTTGACCAAACACATCACATGGCAAACCTAGCATCAGTGGAAGTGGGAATGTAGAATCCTTTTACAGAGGGGGAGAGAGAGAAGACATGAGAACAATAATACAATTTACCACACTGCAACTTTCTGGGCTGTCATGATGCTGATCTGGTGAAAGTTTCATCCAAATACACTTGCACTGTGGTGAGGTATTTGTCTACACAGAAGCTTCACTAGTGTCTACTTACAGAGCAAATGTCCCAGTCAACTGAGCCTCCAGTGCTCCTCAGTCTGTTCCCTGCTTCCTCCCCTGTAATTTATTTTCCTGCTGCTCCCTTCTCTTCTAGATCATTCCACTCTGACTTTTGGTGTTCAAACACACTTCCCAATGTTAGTAATATGCAAAATTTTAGGTTAGTGAGAGGAAAAGACTTTTAGACTCCACACTCAACTTCTAATGACACAATGATGATGTTGATGGTGATGGTGATGATGATGATGATGATGATGATGATGAATGCTATCACCTACATAAGTACTGGGCAAATCTCTATGTGATTAACATATGTAGACTTCTTTAATATCCTATATAACCCTATAAAGTATATTCAAGTATACTTTTCCTTTTACAGATAAGAAAAAACCAAGCACAAGTGTACTAACCGTGGCTTAGATGAAACAGATTAGTAGCCTGAAGTAGGAAAGGGAGATAACACATGATAATTTTATTTTCCACTTTTAGAGCCAACCTTTTTAGTTGCTTGTTAGGTGTTTGTTTGTTTGTTTGTTTGCTCCCATACTGAATCAAGTGTAGGGAAGGGCATAGAGCAATCATTTGGCTGGTTGTCTTTGTGTTTTCTGTGTTTAGCAGGTGTTCAAAGCTGGCATCTCTGGATGGGTCTCCTGGCAGGAAATGAAGACAACTTTTCTTTCACTGGGTACCATCAGACTTTCCTTCTAGGTCCTTGATTCCTTAGTCTCTTGATCCAACCTCTCTCCACACTTTCTGATATCTGTTATTATACCTCCATCATAATCTCTAAATCAAAAGCTTTGAAGACTGTGACACCTGGTACTAAATTATATTCTTACATTTAGTACATTGAATTATCATGTAGACAACCAATTTAAGCATTTCTGACTCAAAATTCCATGATCCCCTCATCACCTCTGCTCTACTTCAGCAAACAACTCCCAGATTCACACTTGTCAATATCAGAAAGTGCTCCTTTTCTAAAAATTAAGCCCAATATCTTAACATCCCTTATTCTCCCAGTTCCTTACATGTCTATTACAGACATGCCATTTCATCTATACAATCAAAATCAGTTTTTCCTTAAACATCCCCCTTTAAAAAAATCTATTTTATTCTTCACTTAATTTCTATGGTTTGTATCTATTATCCTGACATTATTATTAATAATGCCACATTAAACATTCAAGTGTACTAGTTTGGACAACAAATTATATATGGCTTCCTATCTCTATTTTTTGTTTCATCCATCACACTTCTTTCAGCAAGCTCTTTTCTCCTTCTATCCCTCTACCCTGTAAACTCTCATTTGTGCATTAATTTCAGTCTTCTCTACTCCAAACTCAGCCTCCTAATAGCTGCTGGAGAAAATACCAGAACAGCATGGAGTGATGCCACCACACATTTTCAGCACCCTCATTTTGGCTGAGTCCTCAGTGATACTTGATAATCCTTTCACTTATTCTCAGACCTCTTTCTTTCTTACTTTCACTGCACCTTGCCAACTATTCACTAGTATCATGAAAGCCTCTTGTTCATGAAAGCCTCTGCTCTCCTCTGTCTGTAACTCTCGCTTCTTATTTCATGGAGAAAAGAGAATCTATCAGGGGAAACTCTATCAACTCCCTTCGCACATACTTATCTACACTTACACCAGTCTTTCAGCCTTTTATCTTAGTCTCAGAGGAAACCATGTCCTCCCTCTTGTCCAAAAAATCATCCTTCCACTTTGTTTTAAATACCATCTCTTTGGCGGGAGGTTGGTGGTGGGATAAATTGGGAGATTGGGATTGACATATATACACTAATATGTATAAAATAGTTAACTAATAAGAACAAGATGTATAAAAAATAAAATAAAATTCAATAAATAAACAAATAAATGCCATATCTTTCAACACCTTGCTTGATAAATTATCCCCTGTCTACTATATTTTCAGCTTCTTTTTTTCCACTGACAGATTCCCTTTAGTCTTTAAACATGCTCAAGTCTTTTGATATTAAAAAGCCTATCTCAACACCAGATCATCCCTGGTTAGCTTTTTCTCAACTTCTTTTAAAACTAAGATTTTAAACGACTTTCTCTGGTGCCTCTCATCCTGTCTTCAATCCACTCTAACCTGTCTCTTACTTTCACTATAACCTGTCTCCCACTCTTACTCAGGTTACCAGCAATGTATTAGATACCCAGTATCCTTGACACGTCTCATATTTGTTCTCTGTGTCTTGTGGCATTTGGCACTGATGACCACTTCTTTCCTTGGTTTCCATTACATGTTTTTCCTGATTTGATTACCTTTGTTTCATAGTGCTTCCTATAAGTCTACCTGTAAGGCAGCTGGAGGTCCATTCTTGGTCTTTGGCTCCATCACTAAATACACAAAATATAATCTCATAAGCAGGACATAAAATTCTTTCATGATACAGCCCCTGGGTTAGCATCTAATGTGATTTTCCAGCTATTCCCTCATATACTTATAGTCATTGTATCTTGTTTTTCCTACTTATACTTTTCTGATCATGACATGCATTCTTAGATCTTGTCTATGGACAACTCATGCCATCTTTGATAATGCCTCTTCCATCTGTCTGCCAGCCTGTACCTAAATCAACTGTTAACTCTCAACTGGAGCAGTCCATCATCTGAGTTTCCTTGTCTGCCCCCAACACAACCTACTTAGTCATGTCAGGCAGACGTAGATTATCTCTTCACTCCTCATCCACAGAATCCTGAACTCTCTTTATTATAGGACTTAGTATTTATTTTATAGCTATTTATTTTAGGCCTACCTCAGTAAGATTTATTAATTCATTAATTCACATATATTATATAAACTGGACACCTATCATAAAAAGAGAAATAAGACAAAATCACTGTTCTGAAGGAGCTTGGAGTCTAACGAATTAAACAGACAGGTGGGTCTACATTACAAGTAAGTGTTCTGAGAGAGGTGGCCACACAGGGGCATCATGGGATAATAAAAGACAGACATCAGACTGATGGTAGGGTAAATCATCCAGAGGTAGGACACATGGACTGAGTTTACTATGACAATGATGAAGTAGCCAGATAAAAACAAGATGGGAGGTCATTCCAGGTAGACGAAATAGCATAAAAACATAACATCTTATGAAAAAATACAAACAAACTTTTTGGTCAACCCAATAAAAGGATATAGATATACAAAACTACATGGTGTTTCAAGATATATATATATAGTGATTATGAATACTTTAAGTGTCCTGCCTTGCCTTGTTTATTTCTATGTTGTCAGCACTTAGCAGAGTTTCTATAACAGAGATCTGGCTCCGAAATAAATGAGTTAACAAAACAAGAAAAAGTTATATACGTATTATGTATATGTGGATATATGATGATGATGATGATGATGCAGAAATACCAATGCATGGACAAAAGTTGTTTCCCACAGAGCATGAATTGTTAAGAACTGGGTTCCTCATTGTACTGCAGTAATTGACATTAATTATCCCTAATCATGACAAACTTTAAATCTCACTTAGTCTTAGCAAAACCAATGCAGCTGTCCAAAACAATAGCTCCATTATCCCTCACACACTGACTCTTGGCCTTTGAATCTTTTTCTGTTAGCCTATGGCTCTGCTACACAATTTAATATTGAGCTTCTCCATAGCCATAATTTATATTTGCTACTTCATATTCTTTTGGCTATTGTTCTTCAACTCATAAGAGGATTAAAAAACAAATGCGATGTGTCTCATGGTTTTATAGCTGGTCAGCTTGCTTGTCTTCTCACACCTAGAGTGATACTCCCTTACATAAAGGTGATTTTTAGTGTACCTTTACATGATGACTTCAGAAAAATATCTGGCAGTTGCTCCAATTTCCATCTTCATAAGTGGTTAGTAAAGTAAACTTCCAGACATGTTACGATCATGTCTGGTCCAAAGAAGTGTGTTGGGGGAAAGACCTAAGTATTTCAATTCTTACTTTCTCCGGAGAGAAGGAAGTGATATCATCTGTAATAAAAATACAAAGCAAAATAAACAAAAGAAAGCAAAGTCGGAATCATATACCTGGGCAGATGTGAATTTGAACCATCATTCTTCTATTTACTGCTTATGTGATTTCTGACCAATTAATCAATCTTTTCTGCCTCAGTTATTTGATATGCTACATTGGGATATATCTGTCTCTTTGGATTTTGTGACATTTTAATGAGATAAGACACAAACTAGTGCCCAACAAATGTTAATTCCCCAATAATTCTGCACATCAATAAAGGTTGTTAATAAGTTCAAAGCCAGTGGAATAGTGAGATTCATTGTACCTAGTGTGTCAGCTCTACCAGCATCACTTCTGTGCCAATTGATAGATCAGTTTGGATTTGATACATCACCAGTGGGAGAATACCATAGAGCTACAGTTTTGTGGAATGTACACAAAGCTATGCTAAAGATTCTATATTTGTAGACAACATAGTGCACATATATGTCTGATGTCTCACATGTCCTACTTCTTAAATCAAAAGATTGTTTTTATTTTTTTGACAGAATTAGCTGCCTTGTCATTGAGGTTGCTGAAGACGATGACAGGCTGAAAGTGCTCAGTGATAAATTCCAGCAAAGCCTTACAGCATGGATGCCTCTGGAGGGAAAGTTGTTTTCAGGACAGAACTATACTTAGTAAAATTTGATGATGTAAATATAGTAACAAGGTTGAAAAGAAATCTGTGCTCTGACCAGAATGTTAGAATCAGAAGAAATATTTCTTTAAAAAGTTAACAGAAAATGACTAGAGTAAAATGACTGAACATATATGTGATGATAATTATATTTACCTTGATCCTGAAAATTATTTTTTGTCAATTATTAGTCACTTTCAAATACTAAAAAATGATTTTTATTTTTAAAGAAAATTGTCTTATTTTTATAAAAACTGTAAAACAATATTTCTCTGGTTATTTTTATGTAAATATACTTAAAGTTTACTGAAGTGTCTACACTGTTCAAACACTGCTACCCAAATACCTGCTTCTTGTTTTCCTCCTGGTAGTAAGATCTAGCAGCAAGAGGTAATACTTTTATCTAAACGCGTTATTATCCAGATGAAAAATTACCATAACACACTCACAGCAATGACAATGATGCCTCTGACTGACATGGTATTTGTCAGCATTACTGGACTCCTAAATATAAATTATATGTATATCACTACCACATAAAAGATATTGGCCATTATGGTCTTCGATCTATTCTTAAATGTCTGGAAAGATTAGCTCACATGGGTAGAATTCATGCCTACTAATCAATACTTGTTAAAATGTATAAGAAGAGAGATTAATCTATTGATTGTGGAACAATTTTGGTCCTGAGAGAACAAAACTGTTTGTCAGATTATCCTTTGAATGTCTCCCCTTATATCTCCAGCAAAATACGTGCTCTAGGCTGTAAACTGATTCTTAGATATTATTAACAAAGTGCTCAGAATGGGGTTAGTAGTTTACTTGTAATGCTGTGAAAATTGGTGATGGATTAAAATTTGGAATCTAAGTGACTATGACCTTTAACTAAGGAAAATAATCTCATCGTAGGCATGTTATTGGACTGGCAGAATTTTACCATAGAAATTAGTTAATATGAGTTATCAAATATAAATTCTCTTTGCCTAAAAACAGTCTGAGAAATTAATAATTTTTATGAAAATTTACTCATTCATACATCCATCAATTCATTCATTCATTCAGCAAATATTTAAGCTACATGTAAAAAATGAAATTAGAACACTACATAACACCATACATAAAAATAAACTCCAAATGGATTAAAGACCTAAATGTAAGACCAGACAAAATAAAACTCCTAGAGGAAAACATAGGAAAAACACTCTTTAACATAAACCACAGCAAGATCTTTTTTGACCCACCTCTGACAGTAATGGAAATAAAAACAAAGATAAACAAATGGCACCTAATTAAACTTCAAAGCTTTTGCACAGCAAAGGAAACCATAAACAAGACGAAAAGAAAACCCTCAGAATGGAAAAAAATGTTTGCTTATGAAACAACAGACAAAGGATTAATCTCCAAAATATACAAACAGCTCATGGAGCTCAATATCAAAAAAAACAAGCAATTCAATTAAAAAATGGGTGGAAGACTTAAATAGACATTTTACCAAAGAAGATATATAGACGGCCAAGAGGTACATGAAAAGATGCTCAACATCACAAATTATTAGAGAAATGCAAATCAAAACTACAATGAGGTATCACCTCATGCTGGTCAAAAAGGCTATTATCAAAAAATCTAGAAACAATAAATGCTGAAAAGGGTGTGGTGAAAAGGGAACCCTCCTGCACTGTTGGTGGGAATGTAAATTGATGCAACCAATATGGAGAACAGTATAGAGGTTCCTTAAAAAACTAAAAATGGAACTACCATATGACCCAGCAATCCCACTACTGGGCATATACCATGAGAAAACCATAATTCAAAAAGAGTCATGTACCACAATGTTGCAGCTCTCTTTACAATAGCCAGGACATGGAACCAACCTAAATGTCTACTGACAGATGAATGGATAAAAAAGATGTGGCACATATATACAATGGAATATTACTCAGCCATAAAAAGAAACGAAATGGAGTTATTTGTAGTGAGGTGGATGTACCTAGAGTCTGAAATACAGAGTGAAGTAAGTCAGAAAGAGAAAAACAAATACCGTACACTAACACATATATCTGGAATCTTAAAAAAAAAAAATGGTACTGATGAACCTAATGGTGGGGCAGGAATAAAGACGTAGACATAGAGAATGGACTTAAGGACATGGGATGGGGAGAGGGAAGCTAGGGCGAAGTGAAAATAGCATCGACATATATACACTATCAAATGTAAAATAGATAGCTAGTGGGAAGCAGCAGCACAGCACAGGGAGATTGCTTTACGATGACCTAGAGAGGTGGGATAGGGAGGGTGGGAGGGAGGCTCAAGAGGGAGGGGATATGGGGATATATGTATACATATGGCTGATTCACTTTGCTGTACAACAGAAACTAACACAGTATTATGAAGCAATTATACTCCAATAAAGATCTATTAAAAAAAGAATCCATTCATTATCCATTCATCCAACAATTCATTCAGCAAATATTTAAATATCTACTATGTATCAGACGACATGTGAGACGATGGGGTAGAGGGATGGGTAATACAGGGTCTGTGCCCTGAAGTAGCTCATAGTTTCTTATGTGAGACAAGAAACTAAGTAAATAGTCATAATAGGATTTTGTTATTTAGGATGTCAGGATGATACAATGTGGACATGCTGAACTCTTTAAAGGAAGGAAATCTAAAAAAAGAGGGGATATATGTATATGTATAACTGATTCACTTTGCTGTACAGCAGAAACTAACAGCATTGTAAAGCAAATATACTCCTATAAAAATCAATAAAAAAAGAAAGATGTCTTAATATAAACTGTGGTGGAAAGTAAGCAAAAGCTTTGTAACCAACATAAACATTTTTCAGTAAAGTTACATAATATAAGAGCAAAGTAATCTTAATTCTAATGAGCATGCAGACCTCATCTTGCCTAAAGAAGTATATTAATGATATTTTTTCCCATTCATTGTCTGTAGAATATAAAAGTGTTCTTGCTTTATATCCCCTTTATGAATGTATATAAAAGGTCTTGTGTAGGTAGTTCTTAGAGGAACCTTATACTCTTGAAACCATGAACTACTATAGCAACTACCATGGTGTCCTGAGCTGTGGCTATGTATGTGGATGTGACTATGGCTACAGTGGGTATAGACACAGCTGCTCTGAGTCATGCAACTTTGGAACATATTTGTCTTATGAATTCTACTTAACGTCTTATAGTGTAGCTTATACCTTTGGACTCATCACTGAACTTATGATTTTACTTTTAAGTTATTTTATACCTTCTCATTTATGTTTAGTTTAAACAATGGCAAATTTATTCTCATCTACAACATGCAAAACTTCAAAATGTCAACTTCATCCACTAGATTGGACAAACTGAATGGATAACTTCCATTATATTTAGAATTTAGCATTTTACTCTTATGTAATCTTCATATATTGAAGTAATTTTATATTAATAGCCAACATAGAAAATTTTTTATCTTATTTTTCATCAAATATAATCTGATTTTGACATCAAGGCAAGTTTCTTTCATTGATATTTACATCTGTGGTTTTGTGATTGGGTGAAAAATGTTTTCTCTTAATAGTAAATTTTATAGATGATGAGGATAGCCTAAACAAGGAATCTGTATTTTTTTTTTTCTTTTGTGCCTAGTACTTAGTTATTTGGTCTTTACTATAAGTTGTTCAATTGTTGTTTATTGGAGACTTTGGAGCATATAATCACTCACCTCAGAATGTCAAATATGATTATTGATTGATTGGTAAACAGATGCAAGGAAGTTAATATAATAAACTCTAAGTTTATCAGTGAGAAAGATGGTTTAAAGAGAAAACTAAGGATTCCTTCACCAAATACTGGGGACTTTCAAAATTCTTATTCTGTACTAATTTGAAGCAATGGAAGTAGAAAGAAAAGATTATGGCCCATCATGTCAGAGCAGATATTAGGTTAAGTGCTCCAAGTGCCTGAGCAGAGGTAGGTCCAAGAGGGAATTCAAGAGCCAGCACTTTCAAATTGCTATGAACCAATCAGAGCAACTGTTCCTGAATCTCATCAAACAGGGTATTAACTTCCCTTCCTTTGGGTAATTTCTTAATCTGAGTAATCTGATATAACAAAGCACCCCACATCTCAGTGATCTCATTCATCCTAACTATACTAAATACCATCTTCATGCCCTTGAATTTGTTTTTTCTTCCCAGCCCAGATCTCTCACTTGAAACCCAGACTCAGTCTCATATATCCAATTATCTATATAAATCTTGCATGTCTCATAGTCATCAGAATATGTCTAAAATTAATCTTCTCGTCTTCCTCTGCCTCAGAAAAAATTTGATCTACTCACAACTTTTCCCATATCAATTAATGACATTCCCATATTTTCAGGGAAAATGCTTTTGAGTTCCTTGACTCTCTCTCTCTCTCTCAAAGCCTGCATCCAATCTATCAAAAACTTATGTTGACTCTACTTTCAGTGCATACCAAGAATCTAACCATTTCTTGACACCTCTCCACTATAACCTGAGTCTTTGTTTAAGTCACACATAGTAGAAGCTTTTAGTGTTCTGCCCTTATTTCCTTGGATCTCTTTGACAATTGCCATGCAAAAAGCCCCCTTGAATGCTTTCACCCCTCAACAGTCAACTCCTGTTTATTTGTTGGAGGCTGTTGAAATCTATGGCTCCCTACTCACGTGGAGAGCTAGACCTGCCTGGGAATTTAGGCACTCTTCTTAACCCCTACAGGAAGCCTTGACTAATTACTGGTGATGAAAGAGATATAAATCATACAAGATCATGCACTCCTTGGTTCTAAATAATCAACTAGCTACTCAACTCATTCAGTGTAAAAGCCAGATTCCTCCAATGGCCTCTAAAATGCCCCCATTTTTTGCCTCTCAACACCCTTCTCCCCTGTGGTATTTCTCTGAATCTTTCCCCATCAGTGTCTTAGTGCTTGCTGTGCCTTCTAATTGGAGTGCTCTTTTCTCAATTATCAGCATAGTTTGCTTCCTCATCTTCTCTGACAGTTGTCTCAAAATTTCCTTCTGTGAGACTTCCCTGACTACTCTACTGAAAACTTCAACTTCCTTGCTGCACTCTCTAAGCCCCTTCTGTACAAATTTTTCCTTTATAAAATTCATCATCATCTAGTATATTTGTTCTCACCTAGAAGAACGTCTGCTCCTTGAGGACATGGGCTTTTGTCTCCTGATTTCTTTTCCATACAATAATCTCCCAAGCTTCAAGCAAGACGTTATAGTTTAAGCACAGTATATATTTGTTGACTGAATAAAGGTGAGAATGAATGAATTTAAGCTACCATAATTTACTAATTTTGTATTATTTCATGTTGGAGGGCTGACCTCAGTTCTCACTGGAAGAATTTTGACATCTTTATCTACCGACTACAACTCTTTGGTCTGTTCACATTTACATATCTGGGTAGCCCAGGACCCTGGTAGGGTCTGTCTTTTAGCTGTGTGCTCTCAATCTATTTATTTATTTTTATTTTATTTTTATTGTTTGTGATATTTATTAATTATTATTTTTAAAACATCTTTATTGGAGTATAATACAATGGTGTGTTAGTTTCTGCTGTATAACGAAATGAATCAGTTATACATATACATATATCCCCATATCTCTTCCCTCTTGCATCTCCCTCCCTCCC